>KN834756.1:904156-932807 GCA_000827265.1 Collybiopsis luxurians FD-317 M1 | reverse complement strand
TTCTCACTGTTCTATCCTCAGAGCCTGACACAATTCTGGTCCCATCAGGAGAAAAAGCCACTGATGTTACATAATGTTCATGGCCCTGCAGAGAATCACCCAACTGAGCACCTGTATTGGCATCCCAAATTCTTACTGTTCTAAAAGCCAAATTTTTAATGGTACTGTAGTTCTTAATGCTCATTGAGGCATAGTGAAATTGCAGCAAGTAGTTTTTTACTGAGTCCTAACTGTGAAACATCCTGGGTTATAACCCTAACGCGAAAGACCTGCTTTGACCTGCTTGCTCTGATGATCACGTCTATCAACGCCACTACTGTTCACTGTGCTCTTTAGCAACTCTTCATTTATACTACTCGAGCCTGCTTTCCGTTCCGAAGCATTCCAGTCACTAATTGTTTAATATGATGGTCATGAAAGGTAGTTGGACGACTGTGAAAGGTGTGTATATTTTTGAATATGGATTCATTATTTTTGCTCATCGATGATTTGGTCATGCTTGATACCAATCCGTTACGCCGGTCTCTGAAAACACAAACTAAAATGACCTGACAACCTCAAATAACCGGTCATCCCATACCCTTGGCGTCGCACTGAACTACACCTTAGACCTAATCCATTCGAGCACATGTATTGGCTGGGATGGGAGGAGCTTTTGGTACGTATAGCCTGTACTGAGAGCTTGTTAGAGTTGCTCCCTCCAACCTTTATGCTATGTCTCAGTGTTCATCCAGTGCAACACTCCCACTCAAGCTGAATTATGTGCAGCCATGAGCGAGTCGAAGGGCCTAGCATGCCGGCTGACAGCTAGCCATGGTTTTAGTCTAGTCTTACTATACTTCGCCCCCTTATTGCACAATTACTCAACTTTTCGACGTTCACCTGCTTGTCCATCTGCGAAACCGCGAATACCATTTATCTCAGCGCTTGTTGACCCTTCTAAATGTGTTCATGTGGCATATTCTCCTTCTACACCTCTCGACTGTCCCTCAAAAAGACAATTTACCGACTTCACAAAGTTAAGAGGATTCTCGTCTAGGGTCTATTTTCGTGTATTTGCCCGAGCCAATGCCCCACGCCTACGTCTTTCGTACAGCACAGCGACTACTAATTAGTATATGCTTTGCGACAAAGATATGCTCGGAAGGAATAAATTCAAATTTGCAGTTATACTCGGTAAAGAGTTCGCCTTCGAAGCAAGAAGGGAGTGTCAATCTCAGCGACAAAGTAAGCTTCAGCTCGAAGGTGTGCCTAGGAAAAGCCAATCCTTTGCCTCCAACCGGTGGATACTTCCGCCCTTTTCTGCACATAATTGAACCTTTCATCTAAAGCCGTGCATTGACGCACGCACTCTTCGACGTAATCACAAAGTTTGGTGATATACATTGTCTTTAGACGGGTACAGAGACAGTTCAATGTAAAAGTCCATCATGCATGAGCCCTATTCTAGTTTGGAATTTTAATCATTTCCTGCATCGAAAATCGGCGATGAGTGAGTGGCAAAGACTAAAACACGGAATACACTAACGAAAACGCGAAATAGAAGCAAGGGTGGAATTGGAGAGCAAGGAGTTAATGGACGACAAATGCGATATACAAGAATTGGGATGAGAGAATGCAAAGCATATATCAGCGCTACGAGCATGACCACCCTCATGAAAGCCGCACAGTACCTGCAAAATAGACGCAAATTACAGAAAAAAAAGAACAAAAGTAGCAAGCGATAATGACAGATAGCTTCTCGTCGTCATCCGTCCTTATTAACACCCTCGTGGGCCACATAATCCTTGTCGTCCTTCGGCAGCTCATCCTCGGAATCAAGATCTGGGTAACCTATAAGATCGGCAACTGCTTCATACTACTCGACAGGCTGTTCAACTTTGGTAAAAACTTTTAACCATCATTTTGAGTTGGAACGTGTGACGACCCCAACTTCCCGGTCACTCTTCCTTGAATCTTTATTGGGGTCAGTGTTTTTTAACGTTCATACTCTTGCGCCTCGTCTAAATTAAGAGTAGGGATACTGGGACACAGGCGACTTTGATAGTATCAGGGATACCGACGCGATGAACTCTACTCAGCCCTATGTGTGAGTTATCCTCGCTCTTACGCTCTGATAAACTGAGCTGAGCGGGCATTCTGATATAGCTTTTCTCATGGAGGCCCTACTGGATATGGATACCACGCTGGTGAGTACATAACGGACAACTGCGAGAGAATCCCCCATTGTTCAACCCTTTTATCTAGACTTTTATAATGGCTGGAAGAGCGGTGTTCTGCAAAATGTGCTCGACAAGTGCGCATGCAGCAAGTCTGACTACCGTTTCTTATGAGATCTCTCATCTCAAAATTTGCACGTTATAGCTTCTGCTGGTTTCGGTGACGCTTCTTGCTGTTCAGATTTGGGAGTGTTCACTCTCGAGACATCGGGAACTTGTTCGCTTACTCCGATCGTCGACGAGCAGGGTTCATAAAATTCACTACTCTCAAATGATTATGCAAATTGATGGGCTCATTCTATTTAGTTCTTGGAATTGTTAATAAACTTCCCGGAAACAACCCTGTTCACTCTGGGCCTCAGGCTGCTCCTGCGCTGGCTGCCCCCAGTACGCCCACAATCTTGTCCCCGGCTTACGCGTACGCCTGTCTGACAATTTATGAATGATTCCCCTTCCATCTGTTATTGCAGTGCTTATTAGCAATGTAGTCATTCTTTCGCTCTTCAGTACTCTTCGCATGACCCTTTTGTTTTTTTTTTCCCTTTCCCCTCGTTAAGGGAGCTGTATAGGTACTCTTGATGTGTGAGGAGGTAAATGTTACTCACACTTTGTCAGCGGGTTTTGATTCTAAAGTTCACGAGTGGTTGGATGATGATGATGTATGGAAAAGGGACCTGATCAATAGTTTGAACACAGGATTGCTTGTGTGATAGGGCCTGTATATCTTCACTTAGTTACTTGCTGTTTCAATCACTACACATCATTTTGCCATCACCCGGGCTCTGCACGCGTGGCCCACCCCGCAAGATTGAGTTCTCGCTCAATGGTTCCAGTAATACGGTGGATGCCGTGCGCACCGTTGGTAAACCATATTTAACCAAAGGCGCACATCGAAACTCTTCTAGCGTCGGCATTGGACAGGAACGACATAGTATGGTTCCCTGTGCACATCAGTGTTCCACCTAAATTAGCATGCTTGGTTCGGGGTGCAAATAAGGCAACGAGTTCCCAGTTTCGAAAGGGGTGGGTTAGGATCGTTTGTATGTTCATTACTGACATTTGATATCCATACCGTGCATCAGATCAGTACACGCAGTGGTTTTCTGAATTCATCTTTCATTTAAATCGATGGACAGACAGTGCAAAAAGACATATAGATGCAGCATGATAGATATTTTTATGTTCTATTCGAGAGCAGTCATGTAGGGTCATGGGATGCAGAATATCTCTGGTGCTATACATTCAACGATCCAATCACTTCGATATGCTGTCAACGTCGTTGGCAGTATATAGAGTCTCCCCCTCTGTGTAACGACACTTTATTCCTATAGCATACTCATTACATCACGCAACGCAAACGTTTCAATGAAGATGAGCAAATCTTCCCCAGAAAGAAACCCAACAGTCACAATCTAAGCCCTGCCTTAACACGTCCTGGGACCCCCACTGTCACCGGTTCGAGTTCATCATTCCAAGTTTTGTGCATCTTGAATTGACACATCTTTCAGGCTCAAAGCATTCAAAATACTGTGATGGATGAAGACAACAGGTTGGTGATCTGGAATACAGGTTAAGTGTAGAAAATTTGACTGTTTCATTAGGAGTGTTCAACCTAATATTCAGTCAGTGAACAACAGGTATGATTTGAAGATACTTGTAACTTGTTTGAGACGTTACTGATTGTCACATTATTTTGACAGCTTTGCGCCAAATGCATCCAATTTCACTGTGACCGGAAGTGAAATCACCGTAGCTGGAATAATGAATGTCAATTGTGAGTGATTGTCCTCAAGTACCAAGGTTATATGGAGCAAATGGGGCTAGATCCTACTCCGGCCAATGAGCTTTTATTAAGGATGCCTTATGCTCCTCAGGCATTCTTTGATACAGATGTAGGCACTCGAAATGCCCGCAAATTCTGTATCCCAGGCACCAGAGTTCAGATCCTAGAAACTATCTACACTTGGGCAACTTCATTGGATTCTGATAGTCCATCAGGATACTGGATATCTGGCATGACTGGGACAGGTAAAAGCACTATTGCCATGTCTGTATGCCAGAAGCTCAAAGAGGAAGGAGTTCTCGCTGGAACCTTCTTTTGCTCTAGGCAAATTCCAGAGTGCCGAGATTATCGGTTGATCATCCCTACTTTATCTTATCAACTGGCCAAGGTTTCTAAAGCATTTGCAGAGGCACTTAAAGATGTTTTAGCCAGAGATCCAGATCTTGCAACAAAAAAGCCAGACAAGCAAGTAGAGTACCTTTTGGTTGAACCTTGGAGCTTGGTTTCAGACCTGCTTAAAAGGGAACAAAGTGTTCCAGTCTTTATAGTGGATGCCTTAGATGAATGCCAGGACATTTCCTATGTGCTGGAGCCTTTGGTAAATGCCATCCAGGGTGGTCAGCTCAAGGGGATGAAGTTCCTATTCACAAGTTGTCCAGAACAGGACATTAATGAAAAGATGCGGAGATCAGTTTCTAAAGTAACAGAATTTATTCTCCACCAGGTGGAGGAAAGCTTTGTGAAAGCAGATATAAAGGCTTATATTGAGCAGGAGCTGAGGGATATATCTCCTTCCAAGCAGCAAGTAGAGTCCCTTGCTAGTCTGTCTGGAAAAGGGTGGAATTGGAGAGCTAGGAGTTAATGGACAACAAATGTGATACACAAGAATTGCAATGAGAGAATGCAAAGTATATATCAGCGCTACGAGCATGACCTCCACCCTCATGAAAGCCACACAGTACTAGCAAAATAGACATAAAAAAAAAAGAAAAGAAAAGAGCAAAAGTAGAAAAACAGACAAAAGCGATAATGACACAATATAGCTTCTTGTCACCATCCGTCATTATTAACTTCCTCGTAGACCATATAATCCTTGTCGTTTTCTGGCAGCTCATCCTTGGAATCAAGATCTGGGTAATCTATAAGATCGGCAACTGCGTCATACCGCTCGACAGGCAGTTCAACTTTGGTAAAAACTTTTAACCATCATTTTGAGTAGGTCATCAGCTATGACTAGGATATTGGTCGGGTTTGAAGAGGGACATTCATGGAATCAGGATTGACTAGCATTAACTGGGCATAGTCGGATTGCTATTTAAATTTGGACTTGTCAATGTTTTTGAAGCTGCTACCCCTAGCAAGGTCATTGGTCTTGGGAGACCTATAGGGGGAAGAGATTGTGAGTATATTCTGTAGTAAAGTGTACAATGGAGAGCCAGAATAGGATAAGACTCATTACAGTCCAATCGTGCATATCAAAACAACAGCGTTTCAGAGCATTCTCCAGCTTTATCTCTATGCCCAAAATGCCAAAAACTTTCTGGCAGGTCATGAAAAAGGCTCATCTCATACACTGATAATAGATTATCGATTCTTTTGACTCAAGGAAACCTGACTGGGCCTGGGGGCTCTAACACTGGCTAGGGTATCTTCAAGAGGTAATCGAGTACTATTGGTTATGAATCATGTTACATAGGTAGTAGGTGGATCATATGCGTTGGCCAGGTGTATCGTGAAGCATGGGACGGAAGAAAGAAAGGACAACAAAGTTTGATGTGGCGGATGGCTTGGTTGCCGTTTGGGACATCAGTGCGGCGTGTGGGAATATTGCCCAAAGAAGACACCAGAAAAAAATTGCAAAAAGAGAAGAACAAAACAGAAATCGCACAGAATCAGGGATAATACATACCTTCTTATGATTATCAGAATCCTGGTCATCACTATCCCCCTCATTGTTCATATAACCCTCTTCGTCCCCTGGCTCACCTTCTGAGTCCAGATCTGGGAAATCTTTGAGGTCAACGGCAGTTGCTTCACACTTCACGCTGCATGCCAAGCTGTTCGACTTTTTGCGAGGAATCGTTGGCTATCGTCTTGTAGTATGTTGTTAGCTACGGCTACGATATTGGCCATGTTCAAAGACAGAAAGATATTCGTAGGGTCAAGTCTGACTGGGCATAGTCATGTTGCTATTCGAGTTGAGATTTATCGATACTTTTGGAGTGGATAGACCTGAGTGAGATCATTCTGTGTTGATCATGGAGAACCTATAGAGGTATGAGATCTGTATTCCATAGAAAACTGGAAGGTAGAGAGCCAGAATATGATGAAAGTCCAATTGTGCATGTCCAAAGCCCGCCCTCGAAACTAACTGAATCAGACACACTTTTGGGATGATCTCTAGCCTTATCTCCATGTCCAAAGCCCCCAAAGCATGTCAATGGTGATTGATCCCATTCCAGTGGCACTGAACTTCTGTTTATCAGCCACTCAGAATGACTTGGGAGGAATAATTTTGAAATCAGTGAAGTCGTAACAATAGGGAGATATGTGACAGCTACAGCCAGTGTTGTACAATTCAGAGTGGGCAGAGGAAGGTATGTCCTGTTGATTTGCAACTATTGCAACCAGCTCAGAAGACATATCCAACTCTAGGGATACCACCCCATCTGAGCCAGAACTCCAGAATGTCTAAGTTTCAATAGGTATAGTATGTTGCCTTTCCTGCAGGTCTTACATATGTAATTTTGCCAATGAAAATAAGAAATCTCGTGAGATACAGAGATTATACCAAATTTTTGGCTTTGCATAAGTCATGGTTCAATTGAGACTCACCTTATATTTTTACTCCTGATGGTGTTCACAGAAGTTAAAGTAATATTGGATGGCATCCTACCTACTAAACTTTGAAAGCAAGAGAGAGTCTAAGTCCTACAATGGGGATGGTGGGAACTTAAAGATAAATGAGGTCACATTTCTTGTCTGCGGTATAGAAAATTGCAAGAAATTTTATACTTGATAGCTGGAATGTATTGAGTAATGTGCAATGCTCATGTTCGAGCTTCGGAGCTATTGATTTGGTATATCAATAGTCATTGTATCATGGCAACGACATATAAGCAATTCCGATTTAAAGATGTAGCAGTCCATTCTGGTCAATGCTAGTTGAATATAAATCCCTGGTATATTATTTGTTATTCTACCACAAAGGAGGGGAGTTTCCTTGGTGATCTACCCCTCAGGTTGTAGGACAGTAAAAAGACAGCGAAAATGAGACTTATCACTCAAGGAGATAAATTGGCTACAAAATATACAAGCTACTACTTAGACAAAACATTCTAATCGGCTGCACAGTCATTGATGCAAGTTGCCCATCTGTTACCATACACACAATTGGAAAATGACAGTTTTGTGTATCCATTCTTCGAGATGATGGTAGTGGTATGGGGCGTCCATAGAATATGGCGGAAGTGGGGAGGGACCCAGACAATAGGGTAGGGGATGCCAGGGAACTTGATCCATCCACCAGCATTTACCAACCAGTTTTGGTGATCTAAGGGGGAGTAAATGTACTGATAAGAAAGAGATTAAAGAGGACAATAACTTACCATTGAAATTTACTGAACGATTCTTACCCTTGATTGAATTCCTGAGCTGGAATTTTGGACTGGGATTCCAAAGCTGAAGATCATTAGTTAGGGATGACACAGTGCTGGCTTGATAAGAAGAAACTGATGCAGAACTTACTTGCTCACCCATAGTAGCATCCCAAATTCTTACTGTCCCATCAAGAGAGCCTGACACAATTTTGGTCCCATCAGGTGAAAAAGTGACTGATCTTACAGAGTCTTCATGGCCATGCAGTGCATCACCCAACTGAGCACCTGTAGTGGAATCCCAAATTCTGACTGTTCTGTCATCAGAGCCTGACACAATTCTGATTCCATCAGGAGAAAAAGCCACTGATGTGACAGAACTATTATGGCCCTGCAAAGAATCATTCAACTGGAAACCTGTAGCGGCATCCCAAATTCTCATTGTTCTATCATCAGAGCCTGACACAACTCTAGCTCCATCAGGAGAAAATGACACAGATGTAACATGATCTGTATGGCCCTGCAGAGGATCACTCAACTGAGCACCTGTAGTAGCATCCCAAATTCTCACTGTTTTATCATAAGAGCCTGACACAATTGTGGATCCATCAGGTGAAAAATCCACTGATGCTACATAATCAGTGTGGCCCCTCATACGATGCCAAGGCATGTGATACTGTCCAGAGGCATCAGCCTTCTCATTAGAGCCTGATGCAAAGGTTGTGGTTCCATCAGGAGAGACTGTTGATATTATGTCATCTTTCTGAACATCCCAAATGAGCACTGCTCTATCAACAGAACCTGACACAACTCTGTTTCCATCAGGAGAGTAAGCCACTGATCTTACTGAGTTTTCATGGACCCAACGATGAGAATTCAATTGAGCACCTGTAGTAGCATCCCAAATTCTCACTGTTCTGTCTTCAGCACTTGACACAATTCTCATTCCATCAGGAGAAAAGGCAACTGAAGTAACAGAACCATTGTGGCCCTGCATAGGATCACCAACCTGAGCACCTGTAGTGGCATTCCAAATTCTGACCATGCCATCAACTGAGCCTGATACAATTCTGGTTTCATCTGGAGAATAAGCAACTGATCTTACAGCATTTTCATGACCTGGCAGAGCTTGGTGCAACTGAGCACCTGTAGTGGCATCCCAAATTCTCACTGTTTTATCATAAGAGCCTGATACAATCTGTGTTCCATCAGGAGAAAAAGCCACTGATATTACAGAATTTTCATGACCCTTCAGAGGATCACCCAACTGAGCACCCATGGCAGCATCCCATATTCTCACTGTCCTGTCAAGAGAGCCTGACACAATTCTGGTTCCATCTGGAGAATAAGCAACTGATCTCACAGAAAGATAGTGGCCCAGCAGAGAAGCACCCCACTGGGCACCTGTAGTAGCATCCCAAATTCTCACTGTTGTATCAACTGAGCCTGACACAATTCTGGTCCCATTAGGAGAAAAAGCTACTGATGTTACAGAACCGGTATGGCCCTGAAAAGAATCAAACAACTGAACACTGGTAGTGTCATCCCATATTCTCACTGTTTTATCATCAGAGCCTGACACAATTCTGGCTCCATCAGGTGAAAAGGCCACCGATCTTATACAATTTTCATGACCCTGTAAAGCATCATTCAACTGCACACCAGTAGTGGCATCCCAAATTCTCAATGTTCTATCAAAAGAGCCAGACACAATTCTGGTCCCATCAGGAGAAAAAGCCACTGATGTTACATATTGTTTATGGCCCTGTAGAGGCTTACCCAACTGAGCACCTGTAATGGCATCCCAAAGTCTCACTGTTTTATCTTAAGAGCCTGATACAATTCTGGTTCCATTAGCAGAAAATGCCACTGATGATACACAATGTTGATGACCATGGAGAGAATCACCCAATTGAGCACCTGTGATGGTACTCCAAATTTGCACTGTTCCATCATCATATGAGCTTGACACAATTTTCATTCCACTGGGTGAGAATGCCACACTTTCAACTAATGATTTTGTGGAAATGATTTTCATTTCAGCAATCTGTGTCACTGATGATCTATTTTCAATCCTGACTACATTTTGAAGAGTTGGTTTCCAGTCAAATTTGCTTTGCCAGAATGGGAGAATACTAATGTACAAATGAGGAGTCATGCCCTGTGCCCCACTGTTCTGAAAGTTTATAACCAAATCACGAAGGTTCAAAAGCATTTTCAAAAGCATTTCCAAAACAGAGCTCGATGTTTGGTGGTGAATAAATGTCTATAAAATTTCTGTTAGTAAACATTCTATACCAGTATATATCTCAGTTTTGACCTACATTTGTTGCCTGCTGTATAATTTCTCCACATATCTGCAATTTTTTGAGCAAGCTCATGGCTTCCACCCAATAAATTCCTTTTTCTTTCAAAAATTGCTCTAACTTTGAAATGATTACATCTTCTTTCCATTTACAGTTAAGGAAGTGAAAGATATAAAACTGGCAAGAATATTGTAGGGTTTCCCCAATTGCTTCCTTGATAAGTTCATTAATCCCTTCTACTTCTGCATCTGGTAAGAATGACGATGGGAGCCCACACATGTTGAAGTGAAGTCTGCCCAATACGCGAAAGCAACAGATACTCAAATTGTAATGGCAAATGCCTGCATCATAAGCCAGCTCAGGTATAGGCAAGTATTGTTCCATAAAGTCAGGAAATGAAGTATGAAAGGCAAAAACTGCATCATTTCCTTCGAGATAAACAACACTGCCTGGAGTTTGCCTATAAGACCTTGGACAATATCTACTTCTAAGCCCATGAGTTGTGCAATGGCATTGCATGACAAAGGTTTTTCCAAGGAGATGATTGTGTGAATAATTCCCAAATCTTCTCTTATCTCGCTGCCTGATTTGTGATTCCCAAGAATTGCTCTTTCCACAATGCTAGTATACAAGGCTTCCAAATCTTCACTTCTGTTACTCTGGTTCAGAGATTCTTCAAGCCTCTTTCTTTGTCTTGTTATGGGCTCCCCATTACCTTTTACAAAATTTACTACTGTGGCAGCATAGATGAAGAGTTTACCAGAGAGACTGGTAAGGGATTGCACTTGCTGCCCTGTGGGATTTATCTTCTTCAGCTCCTGTTCAATATATGTCTGAATATCTGCCTGGACAAAACTCTCCTCCACCTGGTGAAGAATAAACTCCTTCACTGCAGAAAATGTTTGCAAATTTGAAACTGTTCTCCGCAGCTTTTCATTAATATCCTGCTCTGGGCGACTTGTAAAAAGAAGCTTCAAGCCCTTGAGTTGACTGCCCTGGATAGCATGTATCAAAGGCTCCAGTACATTGGAAATACCCTGGCACTCATCTAATGCATCCAATACAAAGATTGGAACACATTGTTGCATCTCAAACATATCTGAAACTGCCTTCCATGGTTTGATTAACAGATACTCCAGCTGCTCATCTGGCTTTTTTTGGGCAAGATCAGGATCTTGGGCTAAAACAGTGTTAAGTGCATCAGCAAATGGTTTAGAGAACTTGGCCAGTTGACGACATAGAGTCGGGATGATCAATCTATATTCTCGGCATTCTGGAATCTGCCTGGAGCAAAAGAAGGACCCGGCAAGAACTCCTTTCCCCTTTAGTTTCTGGCATGTAGACATAGCAATGGTGCTTTTGCCTGTGCCTGCCATGCCTGATATCCAGTATCCAGATGGACTGTCAGGTGTCAATGACATTGCCCAATTGGCAATAGTTGCTAGAATCTCGACTCTGGTGCCTGGGCTACAGAATTTGCGGGAATTTTGAATACCCATGTCTGTATCAAAGAACGCCTGTGGTGCATAAGACATCTTTAACCAGGGCTCATCGGCAGCTCCAGAAACAAGATCTAGTAGCATTGGTATAAAGAAAATTTTGATATGGTTGTTCACTCACAAGTCGTATTTATATCTCTTCCAGCTGCATTGATATTGGGATGATTCATTGTAAAATGCGATGCATTTGACAGAATGCTTTCAAATTTGTACAAGATTAATAACCTATGGACCATTACTGAACCCTCTCATTGCGTCATACCTGTTAAGGGGCTGAACATTTCTATTAGGATGAATACTCCTAATCAGCAAGTCACATTTGGTATATGAACCCTGTACATGGAATGACTTACCCATCGTGGTGATCCCCGGAAGTGTTTTGTGCTTGTTGAGCTGGAGCCCCTAGAAAACGGGTAAATTCAAACTGCGCAAAACCTATAATGATGTATCCGCACCAGTGCTGGGAGTTGCAGGACCGGGTACAACAAGGTCAGGATTCTTACGTCTGGCATTGTTTCTTTTGAAGAAGCGTCGCATTATGCTATCTGACAGGGTGTGTAATGGCAACTGGCGGTTATTTGCAGGTGGGCGTTCTTTATATACTGTCAACTGTATTGACGGCATACTGCGATGTTCCGCCAATATAACCTGTCAACACCGTGGGGACCGTAATAAAATATTACTGAACTCGGTTTTGATTTCCTGATGCATCAATGTCATCCGTTGTGCCTTGTTAAACGTGCACATGCTGAGTTGCCAGCCGAGCTGTGTACCTTTCCAAGCTGCCTGACCTGTCAGATGTTCATTTGTCTGCGGCAGCTTTGAAAGTCAGAATGAATACTTCTCCTTCCACCCCAACTCCACCCTCATTTCCACTCCATGTCCTAGTCTTTTTTTTTTCCCGCTCACTTGCTGATGATCATTCGGTGCAAGTCCCAAAATGGAATAAAGATAATGTAGGATGGACTGTGGGCTGATACGACATTAAACTTTCTCTGTGCTGGTCTGCTAGCAATGAATATGAAGATTACTTGGAAGGAATGCGTGTGTCATGAATGATGACAGGCCCGGTTGCGTGCAGTCCACCGGTTGAAGGGGAAGGATTGGCTTGTTGTTCTAGGCTCATCTTGAAGGGTCCATCTACTACTTGTAGCGCATATTCTCGCCGATCCTCGATTCAAGATTTCTGGAATGAACTTGTTCACAGTTGCACCACAGTTACTCTCCGAAAAGTCTGCTGCATTAGTGGAGCATATGGACCAACGGGATCTAGACATTCAGAAACATGCCTTTGACCTGAAGGGGATTGACCGAAAGACTGAAGAACAGCATTGCCAGATGAACCTGAATACGATACTTTACATGGTACCGGGTAACAGGAAGAATCATGACTTCAATGCGAATTTCTTTTAATGAGATCGAAGGACTAGTTTTGAGCACCTCGGGGACTGTATGCGGTACTGGTACTGTTACAGTATGCATCTCGTCACTTCAGGCATCTTCTTACTAATTCTGGTGGCTCACCTGAGCCTTACCTCACAGGCGCTTCTCTTGCCAACTAATTCTGTCGTCTCGGTCTCATGGCGCATCGATCAGGGTCATGCAAGTTCAGACATTGCATCGTTTAGTATGACCAAAAAAGATACCGTCTGTAAACAGCCTCACCCGTCTTTTACAGTTCCTTCTTCTCCCCACTCCTACATCCTTTCATCCACCCCATCCATCCCCATAAACCCCAGCCCATGACTCCCAATGATCAAGCAAGCCTCTGTCCTAATGACCATTTCCCCGATGTTCTTCCTATCCTAGCTTGCGCTTTTGTATGGAATGCGAAAGGCAAGAGATAAGGATGTTTCAAAGATGAAACTTGCGAGAGCGGAAATGCTGGATAAGTTGCTCATTAGGGGTGCGGCTCTGACTGCGGGGAGGCTTGAGCATACTGGGGCAGATGAGTATCACGTATTGGGATAGCTAGGGCTTTATAAACACACTGCGACTGCGGTTAGCAAGATGCGATATCTTTTTGGTTGCTGTACGAATACAAGAAATTGTCAGTCTGGTACATATGAAATATGTATTACATTGGTTCGAATTTGGTACAACGTAATGGAGTGTCGTACACTTTGCACCCAGAAGTCACAGATCCAGAAAGCTTTGAAGAAACTGGAGGCTCCAGATTCAAGTGCTTCTTGTCGAGCTATGTGAAGACTAATATCGCAAAGTTTTCCTGTAGTCCTACCATGTACAAAGGGAAGCAAAACTCAGCGATAAACCCGCTACCATCCGCACGCTGTAGACTTACATTAACCATACAAGTATATCTGATTCCCTCCAGATCCTTTGCGTTACTCTTTCGTAACTGCTTTTCGCTCTTTATGGACCACAGCCTCTTAAATCAACTTGTGAGGCACCAATCGAGCACCATGGTTCGATGATCTATTCGACGGAAAATGCTAGTAAGTTAGATCCTCGGACGAAGGAAGTCCCTATATCACGATTACCTCGAAGGCCAGATGTAAATATGGAGCTCTTGACCATTCTACAGTTCATTCAAGAACAAACAGAGGTACAATTTAATAATGAATCAGCTATCCTCCGCACGCCGCAGACTCAGACTCACGTTCACCATACAAGTATACCTGATTCCTTCCAAACCCTTCATGTTATTCTTCCGCGACCGCTTCTCATTCTTTGTGAGACCACAACCTCTTAAATAAACTTTACCGGCACCAATCAATGATCTATTCGATGGAAACAACTAGTAAGTTAGGTGTTCAAACGAAAGAAATCTCAATATCACGATCACCTCGAAATTCAGATGTAGATATTGAGCTCTTGGCCTTTCAGCACTTGATTCAAGAACAAATGGAGGTACCATTCCAGAAGGGGAGCTTCGAATTGCATTGTTAAACTTCTCTCAAACTAGAGCAGACATCAGTCCTCAAATAAAGAGTAAGCAACATTATGCATTGAATACGCAGGATTTTGTTATTTACCAGATCCTTCAGACCGGTTGGTACTGTGAGTCCATGTAACCCCAGGACGAGGGAGCAAGATATTGGATTTTTGAGGACTTTGCCGGCTAGTTTTGATGAAAATTTCAACACAGAATGATAAGATAGGTCGATCCGGCTATGAGGAATCCAACGGAATGAACGGAAGGATTGCGAGAGTCTAATCTCAGTTTCCGAGTGTTTGGCTGGAGCTTGGCTCCGCACAGGGTTTACCAAGTCTGGAATGAACAGTTATGAACTGAATGCTGACTATAGGTGTGGGCGGGTGGGTGACAAATAGAGACGCGATATACGCTGGAGTGGGGGTTCGGGCCGAGTCGCCGCAGCTATATAGTTGTTGTTACACATGTCACTAGATTTCAGCTTTATGCATCCATGTTCATTCGTGTTTAGCTCACTCGAGGTGGGCTCTGCCCACTTCAACGCGAGCTGCTCAGTGCGGCAGTGGGAGTTTGGAAAGAGATCAGTGAGGGCGCCTAATCGGACGCCCAAGCAATTCCGTCTGCTGTCTCTTGTCTTATCCTCTGTCAAGGCTGGCTGCCTTGACTCGGAATGAAGGAGGCCAATTGGGCCGAGGAGATTCCGAGCGCTGAGAGTCTCCTTCATCATCCCCACACGCTAGGTCGTTCCATGCCAGTCGAATGGTAACCCATCCTTAGCACTGCCGGAGCGGCAATCCCCGACTCATCACGGTTGTGGTTGCACCTTTGGTCTTCAGAATCCATCCAGATCCATACAATGTATATCTACTTAATAGTCCAGATATTTTGTATTGTTGTATCTTATACCTTAGTGGTCCAGCCCTTGTTCCGTAGAGCTTTGTTGTTTTTGCTCATGGACTGCCACCAGTGGCTTAGGGTTGGTTGGGCATGTGAATGGATCACTCTGCATCCCGGCTCTGCTGAGCATCTGCCCAGCTTTGCAGCTCCCCTGAGACTCTACTATCTGGATAATTCTATTTGGCAACTGCTCCCTCTCAGTTGTCTTGCCACCTGCACAATGGCACTGGGCCAACAAGCAATTTTTGGTCCCAACCCACTTTATCCCTTGTCCATGCAAAGCCTCCTCAAGCTGTCTCTAGTTGTACTGTTAAGGATTGACCTGAGTGATTCGGGCATCACTCTGCATGCAGCATCCCAGCTTGTTACCAAGTGATTATTAATTAATTTGATTTGTTTCCTAATGCAGAAGGTTGGATGCATATTTTCCAATCACAGGGAACAAGACCCTCCCTTCCCTTCAGTCAGAGTCGGGGAAAGCAATGCTTGCCAGAAATGCTGTATGTTTGCAGCTATTTGAATTATTTCCTTATTGGTGGCGGCTGCAAGAGGAGCCAGAGATTCAGATTGGGGATACACTATGTTGCCATGTGAAAGGCTGCAGTCCAGAAGATTCTGTGATGGCAACTAGCTGAGTAGTAGCTGAGGAAAATGTTGTTGCTGCCTAGCTGCCCATCCTGTTGCACTGAACAGTCATGGCAGCCTGCAACATAGTGAAATGGACACAAAGTCAAATTTTAGGTAGAGACTATCCAATAACATTGAAGTTTGCTTCACTTTGAGATTCTGGGAGTATCAGATAGGAAATACAGTCACAATTGCTTGCAAGCACAAGCTGTAATCTAATCAACCATAATAGTAAATTGTATTACACATTAGAGTCACTACAAGAGCCAGTTTGGGCCCTGGTATGTGCATGCAATTGACTTGCCAATGGTGCCGATCTGGACTCCTTCCTTAAATGAGGGGGAAGGGGTCTCGTGAGAATCATATCCAAGATCTGAATCTCTGGCCCCTCTTGGGCAGCTGCCTCCTGTGAGAATAGTACCCAATTCAAATCTTCCAAGCATCTCACACTGAGTAGCATCTGGAAAAGATAGAAGTTTTAAACTCTACTGTACATGATATATGAGAATGCCAGTAAAAGTATATCAGATGGCTCATTATGTGAAGAAGCCATCAACAAAATTTTGTCAATGAAATTCAGGTTAAGTGCTGAAGCGTCAACTGTGTTAGTTAAGAAATCGGAGGTTTATCACATGACCTCAATTTGAATCTCATCAATGTATTGTGAGAAACTCCTGCCTATTGGGGCCAGATTTGGGGAGATCGTGGCCGATCGCTGCATACAAAGCCCTCCCTTCCCTTTGGTCAGAGTCGGGGATCGCCGTGCTGCACAATATGCCTGGAGGTCACACAGCTTGTAACCCATGGTACTCAATCACATCGCGAAGATGCCCTAGGTAGGGGCAGGCCGGTCATCCAGTCAGATTTCCATAAGCCAAAGAACCGATAATTGATAATCAAGAACAGCAGGTGTACAAGGTGAGCGTTTTTCATGACCGGTCGGGAAGGGCTTTGGATGTGGAGATATAGCTGGAGACTGCCCCCAAAGTGTGTCTAATTCAGTGGGCTTCGAGGGCAGTATTTGGATATCCACGATCAGACTCTCACTGTATTGTGGCTCTCTACCATTCAATTTTCTATGAAAAAATGATCTCATACCTCTATAGATCTTCCGCGATCAACAGCTCACAATGACCTCGC
The DNA here is from genome assembly GCA_000827265.1 of Collybiopsis luxurians FD-317 M1. Lineage (NCBI taxonomy): Eukaryota > Fungi > Basidiomycota > Agaricomycetes > Agaricales > Omphalotaceae > Collybiopsis > Collybiopsis luxurians. Next base: position 915,844 of record KN834756.1, on the reverse strand, counting down.
TCCGGTCTATCATTATAATCCAGGGGTACTTCAGAATTATTTCCAGAGCCCCCAGGGACACCCAGGGATGATCTCAAGTTTCCTACAATGCAGGAGAATTACTGGGTGACCTTGGCTGTCTCGGTCACCTCAGCTACCTCAGACCACTTAGGATATACCTAAATTCCTGAGGTATATCTTCAGATACCTGGGCCAAGGGGATTTTTTCTGATGCAATAGAATTTGAACAAAATTTAATGGGAAAAGATGCAAGACACAGGCAGAAGCTCTTGGTTACACCATGGAAAAATCTAATCAGAGGATGGCAAAGTGGATGGACTATGGTTTGTTCACAGGCAGGAGTAGTGTTGCTGTGGCTAAGAAGGCACTTCCAGCTCAAATTTGACTTAAATTACTTGGCCTAATGATAGTGTATGGAACTTCCAAGGGTATGCCAAATGATGGAGGGAACTGATGTGCATGTCTTCAAAAGAGACAGGGTATTAATCTATTCACCCAGTGGATGAGCATTTTGAAATTACATTTATGGGGCCCAGTTTGAGCTGATCCGCAGTTCTCATCAGTATTTCATGAGTGAAACCTGAGAATTGGCTAAAGGATCTTCTGATCATCTTCAAACACTAATCTGTCTTTCAAAATTTCATTAATAACTCTTGCATTCTTCTGTTTGATTTTTCTGTCTATGACATCTTGACTTCCTCTATAACTGGAAATTAGCTGTTATGTTGAGTGGCCAGAGGTAGAGTCATAGTAGGGCATCAATATGAATTTGAAATCTGCTTGTTGCTTTTGTGAATAATAATACTAAGACAAATAACAAAATCTGCATTCTGGAGAGTGGTAAACATTGTATATACTCTCCATTGACTGCCTTCTCCCGGTGCTAGGTGTAGAATACCAATACCTTTTCTGTTGCTATTGTTGCCACCTATATGCAGATAGACTCAGTCGCTGCACACAGGTCGAAACGGCTCTTGGCCTGCTTGCCCCTTCGGTGTCAAATTTATTACTCAAACCAACTCGTCCTAGCCTGTCTGAGTTGAAACACTGTTTTTATATCCCATGTTCAGCTCGAGTACTATACATGTAGTAGTATCATAATTTTTTCTTTCACTTCATTCTTCTTTCTCATCATACTAGGTGTGTCTGATTTGTGTAGAGAAACTCTACTATATTATTTTTTTCCTTTCTTTTTGCTCATTGTACTAGGAGTACTCATCATTGTTGCTGTCCCCTCAGGTACCATTTACACTCATCTTCCTCCCCATGTTTCCATGCACTTCAGTTTCATTTTTCATATCTTATTTCCTGCACACACCTCTCCATCATTCATATTTTTCTTGTACCAATTGTAATCTATAATGGCCTTTGGGTCAGTTTTTCTGGCTAGACACCACAATGGTTTGAACCTGGGACAATTGGCAACTAGTCATGTTAGTGAACAGATTGTGACTTGAAGTCACCGCGATGGTCCCGGTGTGACAGCCGGTGTTACTTCCCGAATATTGCGGGATTGCCAAATAGAATTATCCTTAATATATGATTCATTCATGAGACTGAAATAATGGAAAATGAATATAGAAAATAAAATAAATAGAAAATAGAAAAGAAATTGTTTATACTGTATGCAAATAGGAATATTCAATAAATCTAATACTGGTTGTACCAGGACCAAGGGGGTTCAAGAATTTAAGTGCCCGTCCGGTGCTAGGTTAGTTAGTCCCGCCGTCAGGCAGGAAAAAAAAAATTCCACCCTTGCCGTTGCCTTACCTAAAACGGACCCATTGGACCCAAAGAGCCGATCACTAGATATGGCTCGCGACGTGGCCGACAAAGAAACCAGTTTGTATGTCTAAAAATGTAGTTCGAATATAGCTAGATGTAGTCATTGATTTCTTTTTTTTTTACTTCTTTCTTTAGTGTCCGACAAAGATGTCTGTATGATTTCTTTTGAATGTACTTGAGCAAGTGAAATTCTTACAAGCAAAATATGCAGAATCTCGAAAATATTGTATTTGAAAATGGCCACTTTACCTGCCCAAACTGGCGAAAGATAATCAACGCTGGAACAGCAGGAATCAGTCAATATTACAGGCATCACAAGAACTCAGCAAAATGTATTCAGGACACCTCCAAGGCATGCGCATGATTAAATCCAAATGCCAAAAAAAAAACAAGTTTCAATGCTATCGAGGATGACAAAAAAGCCAATTCCTATTCCACCAACTGTCACCACACTGCCTCCGATACATGCCAAGCAGTCCACCTGGATCAGCAGGATATCTAACTAGTGGAGGTCCCACCAGATGGGTTAACAAATAAGTTATCGCCGCCGCAAGAGCTCAATCTTCCACGGAAACATATGGACTGTGCTGGGATCCATTTCTTTACAAAGATGTGGACCTGCGATGCTTGTAGCAGTAGTACCGCACGTCAATAGTATTTCTAGAGTCTAATCTAATCACGATATGCCATATATGGGTCGTGGGAATTGCTTACATAGTAGTTAGTCCCCCGACGGCTTGAAAAAAAAATCGACCCCCAGTGTATTTTTTTTTTTGAGCCCCGTTGACCAGGACTGACCTGAATTGAAGGATATATCTAAGCAAGCTTGTTAAAATCCAGATATAGTTTTGCTTTGAGGTACTACTGCGTAAGAGAGCACATTCTTAGGCTTGGTATGTTATCTCAGAGACTCTCACAGCCCTTGATGGTTGATGCACCTTCTGGTTTATAAAGACCACTAAACCTGAGAGTCAGACAGTACATGCATTTTCTCCTGCAATCCATCTCACTTATTGGGATCAATTTTGCCCACTCATTGCTGGAACACAAAACTTCAACACCATCATTGCGAAATAACCAAAATATTCCATTCATCAGGTATAAAATTCTGCAATTTTATGTACCGCAGACAAGAAATATGACTTTATTTATGTTTGACCAATGTGAGTTCCTGCTATCCCCACCTTAAAATTTAGAATCTCCACCACTTTCAAAATTTAGCAGGCAAGATGCCGTCCAACATCGCTTGGATTTCTGTGAACACCGTCAGAATCAGAAATACATATGTAAGCCTCAATTGAACTGTGACTTACGCAAAGCCAAAAACTTAGTATAGTATCCGCACCCCGCTAGATTTCCTGTTTTTGTCCACACAGTTACAATGTAAGACTTGTTGTATTTCTCAGTTTGTCATTAATAATACAATCCGGCACATGTAGTTCTGAGTTGGATTACTCACCTACTGCGGACAGTATTACTCAGATATTAATAATAGAAGTATGTAGAACTTTCTAGATACTGTGTTATGTAGTATATAAGGCCTACCTTGAGGCCAGTACCATAGAACAGAATAATCATTTGTATCCAATACTCGAGTCTCACAAACTCTTATCAATCCACTGTGCCATATTTCTACAATAAGACTTTCAGGAAAGCCAAAGGTACCATACCTATCACAACCCAAACACCCTCAGCCCCAGTATCCCTCCATACACCATTCAACTCTCCCTCTTCGTCCAGACCCCAAATGGGCACCATTTTATCAACAACATCCTTCCCGAGCACAGGCGCAATCGAGTCTTTCGAGTCGCCATACGTGTTTAAAAAAGAATCAGCACGAAACAAAAAGTTTTCCCGGAAGGAGCGGAGGTAGAAGAATGTGAGAAACGAACCCAGTAGCAAACACAACGACATCCGCATCGATACTATGTCCGTCTTCAAACACTAAGCCGCCTTCTGAAAATACCTTGATAGCGCTTCCATTCTTCAGTTTGATTTTTCCATCAATGACATCTTGGCTTCCTCCAGTGTCTGTCGATAGACATTGGATGTTATGTTAAGCTTCCGCGGGTAGAACCATAGGCTAGAACGTACCAATGTAATAACCGCCTGCTTTTGTGAATAACAAAGGAAATATTCCTGCATTATCTGGTCCGAGATTCGTCTTGAACCCAACCTTATTCAAGTTTTGTAGCACGTCCCTTCATTATCAGCTATTTAATATCAACCGCTCTTGAGAACACAATGTGCAGTACTCACTTATCGATGGTATCTGCAAAAGCCGGCGTTGCGCTTTGCTGCAGAAGTTTAATGACCGGGAACCGCAAAGAAGCATTGACGTGGTCAGAATATTCCGTGTTACATCCTTCGTGATACAATCCTATCATAACATAGTGAGCCGGCGTTTCTGTCAGTTGGATGAGAGAGAGAAATAAACCTACCTCCAAGAATCGCGGCTGTGCTCTTCGCAGAAATGACATAAGTCGAGGAGCGTTGATACCTGAACCAAACCAGAGGACCTAAATCAATATACACACATAGGGAAGTCGGGAAAAAGGAAAACAATCACATTGTAACATCAACACCATGACGATAGAAATCCTGCGCAATATCATGCCCTAAATGAGATCCATCAGCATGTTTACGGGTTTCCCAGTTCGTAGATCCTTTCACACACCAGAGTTACACGCCCCAACGACGATCCCCTTCTTCCCCTTGAATTCGCTCGCAGATCTGAAGTTTGAGGAATGGAAAATCTGTCCTTTAAATTTATCCTAAAAGCACAGAAGACCATGGTGCGATTAGCTGCAACAGGACACGACCCCCGACCCTGTGATGCACTCGATTGGCGAAAAAGTTTAGCCCTTAGCGCATTCGCCACAACGGGGATATTCGGGATCCCTCCTCCAAAACCAGTGCCAAAAACGATATGCTTTACTTTCATCTTTCGGTTCTTACCCCCTCGGGAGACAGTGACCTGCCACGTTTTGGTTGAGGCATCCCATGACGAAGTTGTCACGGTAGAAGACGTCCATACGCTCAACTCTAGCGTTTCCGCGTAGGCTTCGAGAAAGTTGGCAAGCTGCAATGAGTCAATAACTATGGTACCTCATGTACAAACCATGACGTACTTTTCTCTCGTTACAGTAGACAGACCAAGACGAAGGGAAGCTACACAAAATATAACATATGGTTCGGAGGCGAAAGGGAAGAAAGGATGTACACGACTGACTTCAAGTATGGCAGTGTGTCAAACTCTAATGTAAACGGATATCGTGAGCTTCAATACAAGCCAACAAATTTCAAACAAACAGATGGTGTCATGGAGGGCCAGGGAATTGTATCATTTTCTCCACTATTAATTGGAATGGTTCAGCCATTTATGGTAAGGGAAAAAACCACTAACATTATTGCCGACGCGAGGATTCTTCTCCAGAACGAGTGCGGGTACACCTAAGTACTTCAAACGAGCGGCCATTTCTAAGACGGTATAACTAGAGCCAATAATTAGGATCATGGTCAGCGAATTCAATCTGTCTTTTCCAAAAGTTGTCCCAAGGCTCAACCACTGGAACGGCTGCTCGATTAATTCCGAACTGTATGAAATGATTACAATTCATTCACCCAAATGAATAAGAAAACCCGTACCTTTTTCTACTACATTTTTAAGAGATTCGAGAGCGGTAAACTTCGTGTACACTCTCCATTGACTGTCTTCTCCCAGTGCCAGGCGTACAGTACCAATACCTCCTTCAATAGGAGTGTCAAAAGTGAAGGTGAATTGAAATACAAGAGCGTCAAATCGGGACATAAGCTGTACAGGACGTTCATGCAAGATCTGCGGCGATGCTACAAAATCCGCTCGTGCGCTCCGCAATGCCTTGATCTCGTCCCATCCAGTGGAAGTATGTATGTCGGATGTCAAGGCAAGGATATTAGGCATTCTGAACGTCCTTAGTCTTCATGATGAACGTATTGAGCCAGCTTCGAGTAATGTCCGGGGCTGAAGCGGTTTATGATACGGTAAATATAAGTTCATTGACGGTCGGGAGGGCGATCATAGCAGTTGTGGTAGCGGTTCTAGTCAGAGACCGTTCGCTTGCTTCTCGCCACAACAAGTATCTTCGACGGCTGGTCAGACTGCTGGTCGATAGGTTTCCAGGGACCAGAACCGATATCGCCATCGATATCTGCATTGCTCAAAATGTGACTGGGTCCAGATAACACACGATCGATAAGCTAAAGTTCTCGCGGTACTCTAGTTTTCAGTATTTGGAGTGTAAGTAGTGAGCTTGCAGTGATAAGCAACGAGCCAAAGCGAGTTTTTATTGGTCGTGGGAACATCTTGGGTTATAACGCTAACGCGAAAGACTTGCCTTGGCGTGCTTTGATGACCACCTTTATCAATGTTACTACTCTTGACTGTGCTCTTTAGCAGTTTATTGTTACTACTCGAACCCTTTTTTCAGCTCCGAGGTATCCACTAGATCTTTTTTTATATGATGGTCATGAAAGGTGCTTGGACGACTGTGAAACTTCAAGCAGCGAAAGGTATGTATCCATTTGAATATGGATGCATTATTCTTTACTCATCGATGATCTGCTCTAGCTTGATAACAATTCGTTGAGCTTAAGTCTAACGATAGGACCTGATGACCTTCCCGGTCATTTCATTTCTCCTCGCGTCGCTCTCGACTACACCTAATTTGTTCGGGAGCGTTTGTATTGACCGGGATGGGAGGGGCTTTTGGTACGTTATAGTAGCTACATTAGATACTGTAACCTGTACTCAAGCCTTCTTAGAGTCGCGCCTTCCAGCCTATTGCTCCATGTTCATCCAGCAGCAATACCGCCATTATAACCAAATTACACGCAGCCCCGAGTGAGCCGGAGGGCCTTTGCATGCCGTTGAAAGTTAGATATGATTCTACTAGTTCCTCAACTCGTCTAGCCACACTGTACTTCGCCCATCAATTACCCAATTATGCAACTTTCCAATGTTCTCTTACTCGCAAATCCGCGAAACCGTGAATGATATTTCTCTCGACAAGGGTTGACCCTTCTAAGCGTGTGCATGAGGTATAGCCTCCGTCCAGTGCCACCTCTTGACAGTCCCCCTGCGAAACAATATACCTCAGCTTCAAAGAGTTGGGATTATACAGAAGTAGGGTTCATTTCGTAGACTCAGCAGAGCCATCCTCGCGTCTTCCAAAGGAGGAAATGATTGTTTTACGCGTGCAAGCTCCCCAGGAAAATACAGCCTTACTCGGTAAACAGTTCGCTTTCAAAGCGAGGGGAGAGCAAACAGAGAAAATCGGTCTCAGCGGCGATAAAGTAAGCTTTAGCTTGAAGGTAGACCTAGGACGCAAAAGGCAAATCTTCCGTCTCCAGCCGATGAGTACATCTACCCTTGTTCAGCATACAACCGGACCTTTCATGTCATCGACGAACACACTCTTCCACGGAATCACAAAGATGGGTAATATTCATCGTTCGCAGATGGATACAAAGAAGGTACAATGCCGCATCAGACTAATGTCCATCCTGCATTAGCCTTATTCCATCCTGGAGCTCCACTCATTTCCTGCATACAAAAAAATAGTCGGTAAGCGAGTGATCAAGACGGAAACATGGAACAGAAGCAACGGTGGAAACGGCCTGAAAGGAGTCGATAAACGCAGACGGAATATATATGAACTACGGGGAGAAAATGCGAAGCTTGAATCACAACGACGCGCGTGAACCTTGCCCGAAAAAAGAGATGTCAGAAAAAAAAGGATGCGAATTGCAAAAGAGAAGAACGAAGCAGAAATCACACAGAATCGGTGATAATACATACCTTCTCATCGCAATCCGGACCATTAGTATCCTCCTCGTCGTCCATATAACCCTTGTCGTCCTCTCCAGCTCATCTTCCGAGTCCAGATCTGGGGTCGGCGACGGTTGCTTCGCACTGCACGACAAGTTGGTCGGGTTTTTGCGAGGAATCATCGACCATCGTCTTGGAGAAAGCTGCTAGCTACGGCTAGGATATTGGCCGAGTTCAAAGAGGAAGGGATATTCACGGGTCTAGCTGGCCATAGTCGTGTTTCTATTCGAGTTTGGATTTATCGATGGCTTTGGAGCTGTTAGACCTGAGCGAGGTCATTGTGTGTTGATCGTGGACAATCTATCGACGTATGAGATCAGTATTCCATAGAAAACTGTGTGGCGGAGAGCCAGAATACGATGAGAGTCCAATCGTGCATATCCAAACACCGCCCTGGAAGCCTGCTGAATCAGACACGCTTTCGGAGCATTCTCCAGCTCTATCTCTATATCCGAAGTCCCAAAACCTTTCCGACCGGTTAAGAAAAAACGCTCACCTCGTACGCCTGCTGTTGTTGACTGTCGATTATCGGCACTACGGCTATGGAAACCTGACTGGGCGAGCCTGTTACTGCCTAGGGTATCTTCACGATGTCATTGAGTACCAAGAGTTATGAAGCGTGGTACATAGGTCGCAAGCGGTTTGTACGCGTTGGCCAGGCATAGTGTGAAGGACGGCAAGGGAAAAAGAATACTTAACAACAAAGCCGTAAGCGAAATTTGATGACCTGGGTTAGGGTTACCGCTCAGCCGACAGGGAACGACGGATACTCGATATGGTAGGGGGCGGGAAGTCAATTCCGGACCACGTTGCCGAACTTGTTTCGAGTCCTCGCTCAATGGTTCAAGTGATACATTGGAGACTGTGCACACCGTAGCGAAAACGATATTTCACTAAAGGCGCAATCTTCTACCTATACAAAATGGCGCAGATCGAAACACTTCTAGCGTTGGGGCTGGATAGGACTCGGAAACGACAAAGGATGGTTCAACGTTTTACCTAAATCAGCATTCTTGGTTCAGGGTGTAAATAAGGCGATGAGTTCCCGGTTTCAAAACGGGTGGGTTAGGATCGTTTGTATATTCATTACTGACGTTTAATATCAATACCGTGCATCAGATCAGTACACATATGTAGTGGTTTTCTGAATTCATCTATCATTTAACTGAAAGCGATGGACACAGACATATAGATTCAGCATGATATTCGTCTTCTATTCAATAGAAGGCGTGGAGGGTCATGGGATGGAGAATATTGCTGGTGATATACATTCAATGATCCGATCACCTCGATATGCTGTGAATGCAGCTGGCAGTATATAAAGAGGCCCCCCCTCTGTGTAGCGACACTCTATTCCCATAGCATACTCTTTACATCATGCAACGCAAACGATTCAATGAAGACGAGCAAATCTTCCCCAGAAAGAAACCCAACAGTCACAATCCAAGCCCTGCCGTAACACGTCCTGCGACCCCCACTGTCACCGGTTCGAATTCATCACTGTAGATTTTGTGCATCTTGAATTGACACATCTTTCAGGTCATATGGTATGGCCTCAAAGCGTTCAAAATACTGTGATGGATCAAGACAACAGGTTAGTGATCTGGATTCTGCAGTACAAGTTAACCGTAGAGGATTGACATTCTCATTAGGAGTGTTCAACCTAATATTCAGTCGGTGAACAGCAGGTATGATATGGATACTTGTAACTTATTTGAGATGCTACTAATCTTCACGTAATTTTGAAAGCTTTGCGCCGAATGCATCCAATTTCACTGTAACCGGTGGTGAAATCACAGTCGCTGGAATAATGAATGTCAATTGTGAGTGATCGTTCTCAAGCACCAAGGTTTATATGAAGCTAATGGGGCTAGATCCTACTCCTGCCAATGAGCTTTTACTAAGGATGCCTTATGCGCCGCAAGCATTCTTTGATACAGATGTAGGCACTCGAAATGCCCGCAAATTCTGTATCCCAGGCACCAGAGTTCAGATTCTGGAAACTATCAACACTTGGGCAACTTCAATGAATCCTGATAGTCCATTAGGATACTGGATATCTGGCATGGCCGGGACAGGCAAAAGCACTATTGCCATGTCTGTATGCCGGAAGCTTAAAGAGGAAGGAGTTCTCGCTGGAACCTTCTTCTGCTCGAGGCAAATTCCGGAGTGCCGAGATTATCGGTTGATTATCCCTACTTTATCTTATCAACTGGCCAAGGTTTCTAAAGCATTTGCAGATGCACTTAAAGATGTTTTAGTCAGAGATCCAGATATTGCAACAAAAAGGCCAGATGAACAAGTAGAGTACCTTTTAGTGAAACCTTGGAGCTTGGTTTCAGACCTGTTTAAAAGGGAACAAAGTGTTCCAGTCTTTATAGTGGATGCCTTAGATGAATGTCAGGGTATTTCTTATGTACTGGAGCCTTTGCTAAATGCGATCCAGGCTGGTCAGCTTAAGGGGATGAAGTTCCTATTCACAAGTCGTCCAGAACAGGACATTAATGAAAAGATGCGGAGAACAGTTTCTAAAGTAACAGAATTTATTCTCCACCAAGTGGAGGAAAGCTTTGTGCAAGCAGATATAAAGGCATATATTGAGCAGGAGTTGAAAGATATATCTCCTTCGAGGCAGCAAGTAGAGTCCCTTGCCAGTCTGTCTGGAAAGCTCTTCATCTATGCTGCCACAGTTGTAAAATTTGTGAAGAGTGGCAGGGTACCCATCAGAAGACAAAAAGACAGACTTGTTAATTCATTGAGTCAGGGTAACAAAAATGAAGGCTTAAAAGCCTTGTACACTAGCATCATGGAAAGTGCAATTTTTGAGGAACATTCACAAGGCAGTGAGATAACAGAGGACTTGAGGATTCTTTACACAGTAATTTCATTGGGGAAACCTTTGTCATGCAATGCAATTGCAGAATTTATGAGCATAAATGTAGACATTGTCCAGGGTCTCATTGACAAGCTCCAGGCAGTACTATTTATCTCTGAGGAAAATAATGCAGTTTTCACCTTTCATGCTTCATTTCCTGACTTTATTGAGAAATACTTGTCTACATCGGAACTCAATTATAATGCAAACATTTGCCATTATGATATGAGCATCGCATGCTTTCAAGTCTTGGGGAAACTTCAGTTCAACATGTGTAAGCTTCCATCTTCATTCATACCAGATGCACAAGTGGAGGGGATTAATGAATGTATAAAAAAAGCAATTGGGGAGAGTCTACAATATTCCTGCCAGTTCTGGACATTTCATTTAATGAAATGTAAATGGAATGGGGATACAATTTTGTTGAAATTGGAACATTTTGTGAGAGAAAAAGGGGTCTATTGGGTAGAAGCCATGAGCTTGGTTAATCAGCTGGAGGAATGCGGAGAGGCACTGCAGCAGACAATCAATGTATGTAGAAACTGAATATAGTAGGTATGGAAAGATTTACTGACAGAAATATTACAGATGCTTATGCATTATCAAGAAAGGACATCAATTGTGACAATGTTCCGCAGCCTTCGAGATGTGGTGATAAGGTTTTCCAACAGTGAGATAAAAGGCATGACTCCACATTTGTATATTAGCATTCTTCCATTCCAGAAAAGTGAATTAAAACCTGACCTCCAAAATGTATTGAGTATAGAAAAAAAGTCATTCCTTGCAAAGGATATTGAAGCAAAAGAAATTGACACAAACTCAGCAACTACAAGTGTGGCATTTTCCACTGATGGGACCAGATTTGCGTCAGGCTCTGAGGATGGAACAGTGAGAATTTGGAATGCCACTACAGGTGCTCAGGTGGGTCATTCTCTGCAGGGCCATGAACATTGTGTAAACTCAGTGGCTTTTTCTCCTGATGGGACCAGAATTGTGTCAGGTTCTGATGATAGAACAGTGAGAATTTAGGATGCCATTACAGGTGCTCAGTTGGGTCATTCTCTGCAGGGCCATAAACATTGGGTAAACTCAGTGGCTTTTTCTCCTGATGGGACCAGAATTGTGTCAGGCTCTTTAGATAGAACAGTGAGAATCTGGG
>KN834756.1:790186-903554 GCA_000827265.1 Collybiopsis luxurians FD-317 M1 | reverse complement strand
GGGCCATGAAGATTATGTAACATCAGTGGCTTTTTCTCCTGATGGGACCAGAATTGTGTCAGGTTCTAATGATAGAACAGTGAGAATTTGGGATGCCACTACAGGCGCTCAGTTGGGTCATTCTCTGCAGGGCCATGAAGATTATGTAACATCAGTAGCTTTTTCTCCTGATGGGACCAGAATTGTGTCAGGCTCTTTAGATAGAACAGTGAGAATTTGGGATGCTACTACAGGTGCTCAGTTGGGTGATTCTCTGCAGGGCCATGAAGATTGGGTAAAGTCAGTGGCTTTTTCTCCTGATGGGACCCGAATTGTATCAGGCTCTTTAGATAGAACAGTGAGAATTTGGGATGCCTCTATAGGTGTTCAGTTGGGTGATTCTCTGCAGGGTCATGAAGATTGTGTAAACTCGGTGGCTTTTTCTCCTGCTGGGACCAAAATTGTGTCAGGCTCTTTAGATAGAACAGTGAGAATTTGGGATGTCACTACAGGTTCTCAGTTGGGTCATTCTCTGCAGGGCCATGAAGATTGCGTAAACTCAGTAGCTTTTTCTCCTGATAGGACCAGAACTGTGTCAGGCTCTTATAATAGAACAGCAAGAATTTGGGACACCACCACAGAAAGCTCTAGGCAAGGCAATGATTATTCAGCAAATTTTAATCATGATTTGTCATCCACATTAAAAATTCTTGATTTTCCTACCTATGCTCAGTTGGGTCATTCTCTGCAGGGCCATGCAGATTTTGTAAACTCAGTGGCTTTTTCTCCTGATGGGACCAGAATTGTGCCAGGCTCTTATGATAGAACAGTGAGAATTTGGGATGCCACTACAGGTGCCCAGTTAGGTGATTCTCTGCAGGGCCATGAAGATTATGTAACATCAGTGGCTTTTCCTCCTGATGGGACCAGAATTGTGTCAGGCTCTGGTGACAGAACAGTGAGAATTTGGGACACCACTCCAGGTGCTAAGTTGGGTCATTCTCTGCAGGGTCATGACCATTATGTAAGATCAGTGGCTTTTTCTTCTGATGGGACCAAAATTGTGTCAGGCTCTAATGATAGCACAGTGAGAATTTGGGATGCCACTACAGGTGCTCAGTTGGGTCATTCTCTGCAGGGCCATGAAGATTATGTAACATCAGTGGCTTTTTCTCCTGATGGGACCAGAACTGTGTCAGGCACTTATAATGGAACAGCAAGAATTTGGGACACCACCACAGAAAGCTCTAGGCAAGGCAATGATTATTCAGCAAATTTCAATCATGCTTTGTCATCCACATTAAAAATTCCTGATTCTCCTACCTATGCTATTACTTCCACCTTAGATCATCAAAACTGGACTCTTAATGCTGATGGATGGATTAAGTTCCCCAATATTCTCCATCCCATTGTTTGGATTCCTCCTCCTTTCCGCTGCTATTTATGGACACCCCATACAAACTGCATCATCTCAAAGTTTGGATCCACAAAATTGTCTTTATCCCAATGTGTGTATGGTGAGAAATGGGCAAATTGTATCACCAATTAGGCCAAATACCTTGTTTTTTTGAGCTGTTTACATATTTTCTGGTGAGTTCCTTTCCTGAGAACCAAGAGCAGTCCATCCACTCAACCATGCTCTGATTAGATAATTTTTTTGTGGTGTACCCAAGAGCTTCTTCCTGTGTCTTGCATCTTTCCCCATTAAATTCTGTTCAAATTTTATTGCTATGCCCTTTGCACTCTCCTCCAATGTGAGGGGCTTGACATTATGAAGAATATATATGCATGTGTCTTCTCTCAGCCTTGGTGCTAGAGTTTACCCATGCTGCCCAGTGCATACCTGAGGACCTCTCCACATCCTTAAACTCCTGGGCTATATCTTGTCCTTATCCAGCGGTTGCTACTGCCCTTGTTCAGCTGGGATTGTAATGATCAAGCTGGCTTCACATAATTTTTGAAGTCTTTCCCAGTCTTCAATACATCTATAAACATTAGCCACACCTTCATACCAGGGCAGGGAGACAGGCAGCTTCTTACTAGCCCATCTCCTTGATCTCATACATTGTTCAGTTTTAAATTTCTCTCATGCCAGCTAATTCAGTTATTCTCTCTTGCTCCTTCCTAGTTTTGGTGCATACTAGCTCAATTTGAAGATTGACCATGCATCCATGTGAAAATCCTTCCAAGTGCAGCTGCATGCGGCAAATGTACATACCTTGCACATGTAAGGTAGCTATAATTCTCAATACAGCTCTCAATCAAATCTGATAATGGTCCAAGCTATCAATATCCAAATGGGAATACATCTCAAATACCCTCAACCCCAGGGATTCTCTATACATCATTCAACTCTCCCTCTTCATCCAGACCCATTTTATTGGAAAAATTCTTTCCAAGCTCAGGCACAACTGAGTCTTACAAGTCTCCATACCTGTTTGAAGGAGAATTGGCTAAAGGATCTTCTGATCATCTTCAAACACTAATCTGTCTTTCAAAATTTCATTAATAACTCTTGCATTCTTCTGTTTGATTTTTCTGTCTATGACATCTTGACTTCCTCTACAACTAGAAGTTAGCTGTTATGTTGAGTGGCCAGAGGTAGAGTCATAGTAGGGCATCAATATGAATTTGAAATCTGCTTGTTGCTTTTGTGAATAATAATACTAAGACAAATAATAAAATCTGCATTCTGGAGAGTGGTAAACATTGTATACACTCTCCATTGACTGCCTTCTCCCAGTGCTAGGTGTAGAATACCAATACCTTTTCTGTTGCTATTGTTGCCACCTCTATGCAGATAGACTCAGTTGCTGCACACAGATTGAAGCAGCTCTGGGCCTGCCTGCCCCCTCACTGTCAAATTTATTACTCAAACCAGCTCATCCTAGCCTGTCTGAGTTGAAACACTGTTTTTATATCCCATGTTCAGCTCAAGTACTATACATGTAGACTACTAGTATAATAATTTTTCTTTCAATTCATTCTTCTTTCTCATCATACTAGGTGTGTCTGATTTGTGCAGAGAAACTCTACTATATTATTTTTTTCCTTTCTTTTTGCTCATTGCACTAGGAGTACTCATCATTGTTGCCTCCCCTCAGGTACCATTTACACTCATCTTCCTCCCCATGTTTCCATGCACTTTGGTTTCATTTTTCATATCTTATTTCCTGCACATGTCTCTCCATCATTCATATTTTTCTTGTACCAATTGTAATCTATATTAGAGGTTATGGACACTAGTTAAGAGAATAGTAGACAGTGCACACAGCACTGAAGTGATCGCACAGATCAAAGGGGGGAAAAAGTGCCACTAGATTGTTCATGTATGTAGGTGGCTTTATATACAAGTACACAATGTTATACATAGTAGACCATTGGCTAGATAAAAGATAGATGAGAACATGTAACTAAGTATCATGGGAACTAGTACACAAGAATGGGTATATGTTTGGATAGGAACCATGAGAACTGAGATGGGATGGTGAGACAAGATATAAGTACACTACAACTAAATATAGAACAGTGTGAGATGGCAAGGGAACATAAATATAAGTATAGTACAACTACGAGAAAGTGTTCCATAGATAGATATATCCAATCGTACCTTGTGAATACCTAATTATAATCCAATACTCCCCTTCAAACCTTTGTGAGTCCCATGGACATAGTGAAGTGTTTGGCCTTCAGAGAGGGCAAGGCTTTGGTGAAGATATCTGCTGTCATATCCTTGGTAGGACAATACATTAAACATATTTTGCCTTCCTCAATTACATACCAAATAAAGTGATAGCAAATATCAATGTGTTTGGTCCAGGCATGGAACCAACCATCTTTGGCCAAGGCAATAGCAGACTGGTTGTCTGAAAGAATAGGAATAGGAGTTGTAATGGAACTGAAAATTTCTGATAGAAGGTTCCTAAACCAAATCACTTCTTTTGCTGCATGGGTGAGAGCGATGTACTCCACTTCTGTAGTAGATAAAGAAATTGTGTCCTGCCTTTTTGATGACCATGAAACTGCTCCTCCATTGAGCATAAACACATATCCTGAGATTGCATGCCTGTCTTCCTGTGACATTCCATCTGTATCTGAATATCCTGTAATATCCTCTTGCTTCCCTCCAAAGGTAAGCCATATATCTCTTGTAGACTTCAAATATGCATATACACACTTCAAAGTGTTCCAATGCACAATGCCAGGGTTTTGGGAAAAGCATGCTAGGATAGACACTGCATAGGTGATGTCTGGTTGAGTAGCAACTGAGAGATACTGCAATGCATCAAGAGCTTCTTTGTAGGGTTTGTCCTGCATCTGAGTGATTTCCTCAACTGTGGTTGGCATTTGGTCTTTCATAAGATGAACATGAGGATCAAATGGAATAGTAAGGGGTTTGATATCTGAAAATCCATATCAGGAGAGAATGGCATTGATGTATGATCATTGTGATAGATGAATGGATTTTGAATGGAGAGATCTGCGAATCTCTATCCCAAGTAGCCAATGAATAGCTTCTGAATTGACCACTTCAATTATGTCCTTTATATCCCTTTTCAGCTGCTCCATGGTAGATAGAATTTTGGTGACCAATGTCATGTTGTCAACATGAATGAAGATGATGCTGAAGGGATCTGTGCAATAGAATACAGCATGATCAAAATCAGACCTTTTAAATCCTATTTTTGTCATGATTTCTCTGAATCACTGGTACCATTGTCTACCAGCTTGTTTAAGACCATATAATGCCAATTTGAGGCAAAGCACTTGTCCTGGTTTAACACCTATATTTATTCCTGGTGGTGCCTTCATAAAGATCCTCTTGTTATCATCCAATTTCCCATAAAGGTATGCTGATTTTACATCCATTTGATGAATGACCATATTCTTTTTGGCTGCTATGCTAAGGATAGCACAGGCTGATGCTAATTTGGCCACAGATGTGAAAGTCTCATCTGGGAAATAATCAACATCTGGGATCTGATTAAATCCTTGTACCACTAGTCTGGCTCTATGCCAATGACTTTTCCAGTCTCATCCTTTTTAGTTCTAAAAACCCGTTTGGATGTGAGAATATTTGCATTGTCAGGTGGAATGACAATATTATAAGTTCCACACTGTTGGAGTCTGGAAATTTCTTCCTTCATGGCTTCCAACCATTTGGGCCAATCTGGGCATTGCATGGCTTCTGCAACTGATAAAGGATCAGATTCTATTTCTGATGTTACCTGTGCAAGGGATGCTGTCAAATGACAAAGTTCCCTGTTTTCCTTGGCATTTCCTTCAATAATTTCCCTGACCTTCTGGGTAGGTCTCCTGGTTCATTTACCAGTAATCTCCTCTGGTGGAATGGGTTCTGCTATTTCTTCTGGAACTGGGATAACAGGCTGTTCTGACTCAGTGATTGATGTTTCCAAATTTCCCAAATTTCCATCCTCCCCTTCAATGAATTGGATCTGCCTGTCAGAGAATACTACATTTCAATCAGTTGTTACCATTTTCCTTTCTGGCCAATAGATATAGTGTCCTTCTGATTCTGTGTCAATACCTATCCATTGTCCTTCATGTGCTTATGGTTCCAACTTTCCAGGGCTGACTTCCCTTTTAACATAAACGGTGCTGCCAAAAATATGAAAGTTAGAAATATCTGGAAGTTTACCAAACCATTTTTCAAATGGAGTAGCCATTCCTATGGCTTTCTTTGGTGTCCTATTCCAGATGTATACAGCATAGTGCATCATAAAACCCCATAGCCATTTTGGGAGTCCTGATGAAATCATAATGCTTCGGACTGCATTAAGCAATGTCCAATGGGTCCATTCAGCAATTCCATTATGTTCTGGAGTGTCATGAACTGTTAACCTCCATCTGGTGCCTAGTTGCTCCAAGTATGCAGTGAGTTTGTTGCTGAGAAATTCTCCTCCTCAATCAGAGTGAAGAATTTTGACAGTAGTGCCATATGTGAGTTTGGAGACTGGTTTGGAGGATAATGTACTGAGTAAATGCTTCATCTTTGCTTTTAAGCAAAGGTTCCTTCAACCATATGGTGGCTTCATCCACAATGGTGAGTGCATAAGTGCAGTGATTTATGGTATGAACAGAAGCTGGTCTCTAAACATCCATATGAAAAATATCACCAAAATTTTCTGCACAGGGGGATGATCTGATTTTGGCAATAGGAAATCTTGTAGCTTTGACTAGCATACAAGCACAGCATTCCAGTTTGTCCATCTGTTTAGGATTCAGTTTGATCCCATGAACCTTGTTTTTCTAGAACATATGCTTCACATAAGCAGAATTCTGATGTCCAGAAATGCAATGGGCTTCATAAAGTGAAACCTGTCTGTCAGCTTTGGTTGCATAGGCATACTCTGTGGGATGGATTTGGTTTAATCCATTGACTTTGGGAATTATTCCCACTTGCTCCCCTTGTTTATCTGTAATCTCCATAATGCCATTTTCAATATGAATAGCATATCCTGCATCATTGAGTTTCCCCAATGAGATGAGAGTTTTTGGGGTGTTAGGGCACAGTAAGGTGTTATATAGTGATAAGGGTTTTACCATGCCCTTATTGTTTATGGGGAGATCAAGGTGAAGTGTACCAGATATGTTGGCTGTAAAAGTTTCACCATTTGCCACTTGAATGGTCCTAGTATGGGTAGGTCTGCAATTTTTCAATTCATTGCCAAGGGGTGTCATATGGGAGGAACATCTGGAGTCAAACAAGATGGCTCCATAGCTGTGAGAAACAAAGTGTGCCATTTCTTCAAGCTTGGCTTCATACTCCTCTAGCTGTTCTGAAGCTTTAATAGCAGGTCCTGCTTCTGCCATGGAATTAGCAATGTCAGAAAAATCAAAAATTACTTGTCCAGATTCCCCTTTTGAAATTTTGGCAGCTACCCATGATGATTCTGGGATTTCTTCAATTGTGGATGAAGAAGCAACCTCTGTATTTCTGGATGCTCTCCAGTTTCCCTCACTAGGGTTTTTACCTTTTGGAGATTCTCCTTTTGACCCCTTGGCCTGGTATGCCTGGTTTCTCTGTTGTTTCTGCAATGGACATTGGAAATTGAGGGATACCGGAGATGCATACTGCACTCAAAGGCCACATGTCGCATCTTCTTGGCTGCTGGGGGAGCAGAGGGAAGAGCATTGGAGAAGGGAACCAGGGATGCCAATTGGAGAGACTGCAGAACCTTGATGATGAGTCAGGGCTTTGACCCTCCTGAATTACTAGATGACACAACAGGCTGGTCAGTAAATGATTGAGATGAAGACATAGTGGTCAGGGGGAAAGAAGAAATTGACTCAAAAACCCAGAGTGCCAGCTTTATAAGGACTTCGGACTTAGAGTTTTTGATCAAAATTTGGCAGCTGGCACATTGAAAACTCAATCTGATGGCACGGCAGTCACAACACTGTGTCGCATCAAAAGCTACACATCCTTTCAAGGGCTCAAGGACCTTGGAGGGGTAATGTTATGCCCTACACTATTTTTTCTGCTCTTTCCAACTGGTACACTCACCACATGACTTGATAATAGTTCTACCATTCAATCCAGACTCTCCAAATCTGACACACATTTCTTGAGGTGAACTAACCAGTTGCTCATTCCAAACTCCTATTCACAAGACCACATGTCTTCCCACAGAGTATAAAAGCCTTGTACTTACATCTCTCATGATAATGCTGTTATTACCTGAACTATCTTGACCTGTGTTGTTTCTACTCTCTTGTTCACTAGTTTCTAATATTATTCTGCTTAACACCGAGTCAAGCAAACCCCATTGACACTGAGTCACTGGTGTATCTACCTCTCACTTGTTGAACTGATCAACAAGACTATTCGACTGCTGTAGCCTTTCAAATATTCCATCTCGTAGGGTAAACAGACACTGAGTCATGAACCTCCTGAGTCAACCCTTGTTAATACTGTCTTAACAAGTTCTTTCGATATACAATTTCTAGTCGCACCAAGCTACTAGATTTGTTATTTGACACTCGAGGATCATTCCTCCACATCCAATACCCAAACCATACAGGACTCGTTCACTTGTTGTATGTAGTGACTCCCCATCATGTATTCTGTCTCGGCTGTGGTATAATAAATCACTTTCTATTCTTTGAACCTACTACAAGCCTCTAACAACAAAGGTAGTAAAAGGTCCTAACAGTCTCAACAGAAGGAAGGTGCAATAGATATAGCTAGTGTTCAAAAGCTAGAGTCAGAAGATGAAGGTGAATATTGACAAACTGATTCAGAGGAAGCAGGATCTGAACTTGAAAGCTTGAGAGATGAAACAGTTGCTGCTTCTACAAGCATATACTCTGTTAGGCAACCAGATAACAGAGATATAACACCTACTAGATCCAATGACAGGGATGCAACACCTACTGGATCTATGGAAATTAATACAACACCTACTACTAGATCCAATTTTCCCCCTCTGGGATCTCTTGCTTCTCTAGCTTTTCAAGCTGGGGATTGGGATATGCTTGAGCTTGGTGAAGATGCTGATGATCTTGAATACATTCCAAAATCTACAAATTTATTTGAGCTTACTGCACATCAGCTTGGACAAATTAGACTGTGTATTCAAAATATATTTCTTCCAAGTTGGGTAGAATGCCCTCCCAGAAACCTTGGTGAAAAGAGCCATGGCAAATTGAAAGCACATTAATATTTTGTTTTATTTGCAGTTATTTTTCCATTGATCATGCCTGAACTTTAGATTACTGCTGGAGAAGAAGAAAAAAGACACCTGGAATGTTTCTGTCATCTAGTAGCATCTACCAATATTTCAATGTCCTACACTACTTCAAACTCTGAGGCAGACAAATATACAGAGCATTATGTCCAGTATTGTAACATGATAAAAAGCCTCTATTGTTCTTGGGCTTCACATCCAAATCATCATTATGGAATGCATATTGGGAATCTGCTAAAGTTTTGGGGCCCACTTGCATGCTTAAGTGAGTTTCCTGGTGAAAGATTAAATGGAGAATTAGCAAGCATTCAAACAAATAATCATTTCAGTAAGTATTAGTTGCCAGATTCAAACAAAGGTATTTGCTCATTTGCTCAATAATATACATTACTAGGTGAAATGGAGTTGACAATGATTAGAGAATTTGGTCACAAAGCAAATCTGACTATGCACCTTCAAGACTCCAAGTTTGCAAAGATTGAAACTGATGCTAAGATTATACATAAGAGTAAAAATCAACTTCTAGAAATATTAGCTCCTTCCAATGGCTCATATGACTTCTTGAGAGACCCTGCACTCTTAACAAGCACTGAGGTTGCACTATTCTTTATGGACAAACAACAATTGAGTCTAATTTACTACAACACTCTGTTGAATTATCTAAATAGTTCTGGATGGGATTATCATGCAGCCAATGTTGACTATTACTGTGCTGATCTTTCCCTTGCCATACTTCCCTGGAGTGCTGATTTTCCCAAACAATTTACATTTGAAGGAAAAACCTATAGTGTGCAATCTAAGCGAGAAGCCAGTAGCCATATTCAGTTCTACATATCTGGTAGTCAAAATCAGACTGAAACTGGATGCATTCAAGAGATTTGGCAACTCCCACTGGAATACAGAATGCATACATTCTTATTAATTAAGCAGCATGTCCCTCTCTCTACATTTGGTCAAAATCAAAATCCATACTCCAGTGAGCCATGTTCTTTCCTGAAAAGTAATTTGGTTGAGGACAGGTTGACTGATCACACATTAATTATTGAACCAAATCACATTATCTGTCACCTTGCAGTATATAAATGGCCAGCCGGGACCTTTGGAATAAGTTGCAAGACAATGG
Source organism: Collybiopsis luxurians FD-317 M1 (assembly GCA_000827265.1). NCBI lineage: Eukaryota > Fungi > Basidiomycota > Agaricomycetes > Agaricales > Omphalotaceae > Collybiopsis > Collybiopsis luxurians. The sequence goes on along the minus strand of KN834756.1, from coordinate 893,741 downwards.
CAATCACTTGGTCTTTGAATCGGGATAGACATTAGAGTAATCTGGCCAGTGATGTATTTTTTTTTGTCTTTAATTTTTACATCTTTTATGGCCATTGCTTTGCTTACAGTCATTTTCAAGACCGCACACAGGTTTTTTCTGCATTTTTTCTGAGGTTACTTCTGTATCTTGTTTAATATATTTTTTTCTTGTGTGTCCAGTATTTATGATAACAGTATATTGTACAAAAATGTACAGAAATCAATGCAACAATGATTGATATGAAATAAAAATAAATAGGACAATAAATGGACATGGGAGCCACACATTGAGCGCAGTTGTGGACAACAAAAATATATTATTATTATGGTATTAAATAGGTCCGCTGGCAGCTGGATTTAGGCCAGCCCATTGCGGACCGGCAGCGGGCCAGCGTGAACAGCCCTCAATAGTGCCGATGTCACTGCATTGAAGGCTGTTAAATTTTAACCGCATGAGAGAATGCACGCAGTGTTAATTCCCGAATATTGTGGGGTTGCTGCTGGCAACCAGGTTGCCAAATAGAATTATCCTTAATATATGATTCATTCATGAGACTGAAATAATAGAAAATGAATATAGAAGAAAATAAAAGAAATAGAAAATAGAAAAAAAATTGTTTATGCTGTATGGCAAATAGGAATATTCAATAAATTTGATACTGCTTGTTCCAGGACCAAGGGGGCTCAAGAATTTAAGTGCCTGTACAGTGCTAGGTTAGTTAGTCCCACTGTCAGGTGGGAAAAAAAATTTCCACCCTTGCCATTGCCTTACCTAAAATAGACCCATTGGACCCATTGGACCCAAAGAGCCAATCACTAGATATGGCTCGCAACGTTGCTCACAAAGAAACCAGTTTGTATGTCTAAAAATGTAGTTCGAATATAGCTAGATATAGCCATTGGTTTCTTTTTTTACTTCTTTCTTTAATGTCTGACAAAGATGTCTGTATGATTTCTTTTGAATGTACTTGAGCAAGTGAAATTCTTACAAGCAAAATATGCAGAATCCCAAAAACATTGTACTTGAAAATGGCCACTTTACCTGCGCAAACTGGCGAAAGATAATCAACGCTGGAACAGCAGGAATCAGTCAATATTACAGGCATCACAAGAACTCAGCAAAATGTATTCAGGACACCCGCAAGGCATGCGCACGGTTAGATCCAAATGCCAAAAAAAAAAAAAAACAAAGTTTCAATGCTATCGATGATGACAAAAAAACCAATTCCTATTCTACCAACTGTCACTGCACTGCCAAGCAGCCCACCCTGGATCAGCAGGATATCTAACTAGTGGAGGTCCCGCCAGATGGGTTAACAAATAAGTTATTGCCACTGCAAGAGCTCAATCTTCCACGGAAACATATGGGCTGTGCTGGGATCCATTTCTTTACAAAGATGTGGACCTGCAATGCTTGTAGCAGTAGTACTGCACATCAATAGTATTTCTAGAGTCTAATCTAATCGCGATATGTCATATATGGGTTGTGGGAATTGCTTACATAGTAGTTAGTCCCCCGATGGCTTGATAAAAAAAAATTGACCCCCAGTGTATTTTTTTTTCTTGAGCCCCCTTGACCAGGACTGGCCTGAATTGAAGGATATATCTAAGCAAGCTTGTTAAAATCCAGATATAGTTTTGCTTTGAGGTACTACTGCATAAGAGAGCTCGTTCTTAGGCTTGGTATGTTATCTCAGAGACTCTCACAGCCCTTGATGGTTGATGCACCTTCTGGTTTATAAAGACCACTAAATCTGGGAGTCAGACCATACATGCATTTTCTCCTGCAATCCATCTCACTGATTGGGATCAATTTTGCCCACTCGTTTACAGTAGGCGGGAACCCCAAGGTTGATTTTTAATTTTTATTGTTCATTAAATAATAATCTCCGCCGATGCATCCGGCATCATTATCCCCTTTGCCACCCAGCTTTGCTTGTTTCATTCCAGCCAATGTCACAAACCTATGTACATTAGATAGAGTACTGAGTCAATATTGGGGGCCATTCACTGAATAACATAAATAATACTTGTCTTTGAATGGTATTTACTTATAAGTGTCAAAAATATGAATCATTTTGTTAAAGATAGCCCACCCACTGTCACAATCAAGCTCCAGTTGTCCAATCTGGGTATAAACCTGGTATGCTAAGGCATCAAACTCTTCCGAGACCCACCGGAATGCCTCAGATTGGCTGATAACAACGCTATCTTGAAGAGCTTGTACTACAGCAGGCTCAACCTGGCATCCAACATTCTGTAAGTTGTATCTTTCAGGGAAATCAAAGACAACCTGGGGAGAGACACCAGATGGGAGTCTCTTGTCACATTGATATTGGGGTGCACTATTATTGAAAGTATTTTTCCAACCATCAAGATGTCGCTGAACAATCTTTAGCCAGAGCCATTGAAAGAGATTACTGAGTGGGTACAATGTCAGTGACTGGCTGAAGGAAGCCACAAGATGTACAAATAAAGTTGACTGCCTACAATGAAGAAGCTCTGCTTGTACCCAGATGCAATAAGTTGACGGATTGTTGTGCCCTTGGCTTTCTGCCAATATGACCACATTGACTCGACGGGGATGTTGTCGGTGCTCTGGAATGAAACAAAAGTAGGGTACTGACTCTCATCTAAATCAGGTGTTACATGTGTGTTCTGTATCAAGCTGTATATATTTTTACTGATCATAAATGCCAGCGCCACTGGTATCATCTTTTAGTGCTGTTGCTACCCCTTCCACTGCTGTTTTTTTACAGTATGCAACTATCACTGAAAATTGAGAAGATTTCAAACACATAAATGTGATGGTGACTTGGCCAGAGAAAGAAGGGATCTCAGCTAAGTTAGATGATAAGCCATTCAGCAGTGGAAATGTTAAGGAAATTTTCAGCGTAAGCTTATGCACTTTCATTCTCTTCTTTTACTGACGTACTTGTATCAGCTTAAACTTCAAAATTCATCAGACTTATATGTTGTCAAGAGTGTTTTTAATCCTTTGACATTGGTTAACAATGCATAGGAACTTGAATTTGAGGCTCAACATATTTACCATGTCAAGTTCCTCCTTGGCTGGTTCATAAAGAGGCTCGTGAATGGGGTATTGACATATCAAGCAGTGAGCTCTAGGTTAGCTTATACTCTCTAATGAAATTCAACTTTCACTAGGCCATTGTCTTGATGTTACCCCTGTGTGGCTTGCAAAAGAAGTTCCCTCTGCTACCTTCCCTTCTCCTGCTTCTGGCATTTCTTTCAATGAAATTGGGTCCACCGACAATGACGAAGACCTTGATGTTGCCATTTCCTGGCTCATTGAACCACGTCGTACCAATGCTGTGAAGAAATACAGTGGAACCAATGTTCATGTTCAACATAGCGCCAAGATGGGTTCAATTTTAACAGCCTTTGCTCACTTCACATATCAAGCAAGCAACGAAATGTTTGTTCTTGCTGACATCCAAAGTAAGTTACTCCACGGTACTTTCCACTCAGCTACATGTCCATTTACCACCTCTAATAACCTGGCTTGGCAAGAATGCAAATGGGGTTCTCTGTGAGCTTCTGTTTGATATTGGCATACACTCAACAGAAAAGTAAGCCTCTCCGATTCAGTTAATTTTATATGTTTTAACACAAGTCATCCTATACTTTTAGGCAATTTGGACTCAGCGACTATGGCAGACAAGGCATTCTTATTTTCAAGCAACAACACATTTGTAATCAGCACTGTGAAGATTTGGGTCTTGTGAAGTTCCAGGAAGACGACGAAGGTACAGAAAGTGACTGATAGCATACTATTTACGGTTATATTTGTCTGAATAATTCATATCTTAAATTGTTTGGAAGCAAGTCTTGGCCACTGCCGATGAAACCACCACTTTCATCAGCAAATTCTGCAAATTCTGCAAAACTGCTCATTCGCTATTGCAGAAAGATAGTTCTTAAGATATTTGAGCATCCAGCAGATGTTAAAAAGTTGCTTGAAGCATCCTTATATTGTGCCAAATGCATCGCGAAAATTGTAATTCAATGAACAATAAGAATTAGAAAATCAAAAACCAACCTTCCTACCGTACTCGTTGTTGGAACACAAAACTTCAACATCATCATTGCAAAATACCAAAATATTCCATTCATCAGGTATAAAATTCTGCAATTTTATGTACTGCAGACAAGAAATATGACTTTATTTATGTTCGACCAATGTGAGTTCCTGCTATCCCCACCTTAAAATTTAGAATCTCCACCACTTTCAAAATTTAGCAGGCAAAATGCCGTCCAACATCGCTTTGATTTCTGTGAACACCGTCAAAATCAGAAATACATATGTAAGCCTCAATTGAACCGTGACTTACGCAAAGCCAAAAACTTAGTATAGTATCTGCACCCCGCTAGATTTCCTGTTTTTGTCCGCACAGTTACAATGTAAGAGCTTCAGGAAAGCCAAAGATACCATACCTATCGCAACCCAAACGCCCTCAACCCCAGTATCCCTCCATACACCATTCAGCTCTCCCTCTTCGTCCAGACCCCAAATGGGCACCATCTTATCAACAACATCCTGGCCGAGCACAGGCGCAATCGAGTCTTTCGAGTCGCCATACCTGTTTAAAAAAGAATCAGCACGAAACAAAAAGTTTTCCCGGAAGGAGCGGAGGTAGAAGAATGTGAGGAACGAACCCAGTAGCAAACACAACAACATCCGCATCGATACTATGTCCGTCTTCAAACACTAATCCGCTTTCTGAAAATTCCTTAATAGCGCTTCCATTCTTCAGTTTGATTTTTCCATCAATGACATCTTGGCTTCCTCCAGTGTCTGTCGATAGACATTGGATGTTATGTTGAGCTTCCGGAGGTAAAGCCACAGGCTAGAACGTACCAATATAATAACCGCCTGCTTTTGTGAATAACAACGGAAATATTCCTGCATTATCTGGTCCGAGATTCGTCTTAAACCCAACCTTATTCAAGTTTTGTAGCACGTCTCTTCGTTATCAGCTATTTAATATCAACCGCTCTTGAGAATACAATGTGCAGTACTCACTTATCGATGGTGTCCGCAAAAGCCGGCGTTACTCTTTGCTGCAGCAGTTTGATGACCGGGAACGGCAAAGAAGCATTGATGTGGTCAGAATATTCCGTGTTACATCCTTCATAATACAATCCTATCATAACATAGTGAGCCGGCGTTTCTGTCAGTTGGATGAGAGAGAGAAATAAACCTACCTCCAAGAATCGCGGCTGTGCTCTTCGCAGAAATGACATAAGTCGAGGAGCGTTGATACCTGAACCAAACCAGAGGACCTAAATCAATATACACACAAAGGGAAGTCGGGAAAAAGGAAACCAATCACATGGTAACGTCAACACCATGACGATAGAAATCCTGCGCAATATCATGCCCTAAATGAGCTCCATCAGCATGTTGCAGGTTTCCCAGTTCGTAGATCCTTTCACACACCAGAGTTACACGCTCCAACAACGATCGCCTTCTTCCCCTTGAATTCGCTCGCAGATTTAAAGTTTGAGGAATGGAAAATCTGTCCTTTAAATTTATCCTAAAAGCACGGATGACCACGGTGCGATTAGCTGCAACAGGACGCGACCCCCGACCCCGTGATGCACGAGATTGGTGAAAAAGTTTAGCCCTTACCGCATTCGCCACCACCGGGATATTCGGGATCCCTCCTCCAAAACCAGTGCCAAAAACGATATGCTTTACTTTCATCTTTCGGTCCTTACCCCCTCGAGAGACAGTGACCTGCCACGATTTGGTTGAGGCATCCCATGACGAAGTGGTCACGGTAGAAGACGTCCATACGCTCAACTCTAGCGTTTCCGCGTAGGCTTCGAGAAAGTTGGCGAGCTACAGCGAGTCAATAACTATAGTAACACGTGCGAACCATGACGTACTTTTCTCGCGTTACAGTAGACAGGCCAAGAGGAAGGGAAGCTACACAAAATATATATGGTTCGGAAGCGAATAGGGAAGAAAGAATGTGCACGACTGACTTCAAGTATGGCAGGGTGTCATACCCTAGTGCAAACGGATGTCGTTAGCTTCAATACAGCCAACGAAAACTTCAAACAAACAGATGGTGTCATGAAGGGCCAAAGAATCGTATCGTTTTCTCCACTATTAATTGGAATGGTTCAGCTATTTATGGTAAGGGAAAAAACCACTAACATTATCGCCGACGCGAGGATTCTTCTCCAGAACGAGTGCGGGTACACCCAAGTACTTAAAACGAGCGGCCATTTCTAGCCCGGTATGGCCAGAGCCAATAATCAATACATCAGGATCGTGGTCAGCGAATTCAGTCTGCCTTTCCCGAAAGTCTTCCCAAGGTTCAACCACTGGAACGGTCTCTCGATTAATTCCGACCTGTATGAAACAATTATAATTCATCCACCCGAACGAATAACAAAACCCACACCTTTTCTACAACATTTTTAAGAGATTCGAGAACGGTAAACATCGTGTACGCCCTCCATTGACCGTCTTCTCCCGGTGCCAGGCGTACAATACCAATACCTCCTCCAATAGGAGTGTCAAAACTGAACATGAATTGCAACAGTGTCAAATCGGGAAATATGCTGTTGATGACGGGACGGTTATGACTCTCATGCAAGATCTGCGGTGATGCTATAAAATCCGCTCGTGCACTCAGCAACGCCTTGATCTTGTCCCGTCCAACGAAAGTACGAATATCGGATGTCAAGGCAAGGATATCACGCCAGAAAGACTCCTCTAAGAATAGATTTTGAACGTCTTTGGTCTTGATGAATGAGTCGAGCCAGCTTTGAGCAATGTCCGGGGCTGAAGCGGTCTCTGGTACGGTAGCTTTGAGTTTATCGAGGGTCGGGAGGGCTGTCATGGTAGTCGTGGTAGCGGTTCTGGTCAGAGATTACTTCTCGCCACGATATCTTGGACGGCTGATCACAGGACTGCTAGTCTAGCTTTCCAGGGACCAGAACTGATATCGCCATCGATGTTTGTCCCGTTCAAAAATATCACTTGATCCCGTCAAGAATGATTGATAAGACAAAGTTTTAGTGATAATTCTCAGTGCTTGGAGCGTCAACGGAGCGTAGTGAAGTTACAGTGATGGATGATACATTGGATGGACTAATTCAAACATACAGCATCGATGGTGCGACGTTCGTGCGACGCGCATGTATGCTCAAGCGCTTACAAAGTTCTCACACTTCCTCCCCTTCGATGGGGGACTCAAGCTGCTATACAATTGGGGGGAGGAATCTTCAGCAAAGAACTGAAAGCTTTTCCAAGAATTTTTCTTTTCCTTTCTCCGTGGATTAATTAGTCTGCCGCATGGAGCTTCCCAGTTGCAATCTGATCCTTCGTCTTCGCTACGTAATGATGCTTGTATTCAAATACGCGCGGCCAATGAACGACAAGTAATATGCATGGACCTCGGGTTTGAAAATACCAAGAGTCTCTTTTCGATACCCATTTTATCGGCCTGGATGCTTCAGCAAGAAGCCCGTCGCGGTGGAACAAGTTTGAAAAAGAGGACATTAGTATTCGGAAAAGAGAAAAATCAACGTCACTATATATTGAGAAACGCCTTGTCACCGGATATTTCTCCCGTTTTTTTGAATAACTATTCACGTCGTTTGATGTCGACCTATATTTAGTGGAAGGTGAGGCCATACATATTCTCAATCTTTTACTCTTGTAACGGCTTTCCACGATCTCTCCCCTCCCTCCCCGGCAGATGTTGAACGCTAGGGACCCTCTGGTGCAGATTGGAAGTAAGCAAGACACTCTCACTCGCCTTTGAACCCAATTTAATTCGTTAACAGTCACCTCTGTGGTTTGCACAGTCCCCGCTATCATCACCACGGTATATCGTCTATACATCCGACGGGGGAGGTACTGGTTCGACGATGTGAGGAACTTTTGCGTGGCCCCCTTGCCATTTTGATTCGTCGGCTGACCATTTTTCATCCGGTTTTTCGTAGGCTTGGGCTCTACTCTCAGCCATGACACAAATGGTCATGTTTTCCGGAGCGTTCGTTCACATAACCCATTCCAGCCCCAAGCTGTCTATGGTGGCGGCGTATTACATGATGGCTTCTGCATTTTACTCAGTCGTTTGGTGCGCGTCTTTCCGTGGTTTTTCTCAAAAGCAATAAGTACTGAAATGGCAACTTCTTGAATTCCAGGTTCGCTCGACTGTCCATCCTCTTTTCAATCATCCGAATTCACCCCGACGAACGAATGCGCAAAAGACTCCATATTGTTGGCGTCTGTTTCATGCTTACCGTGACCTTTCTCATCTCCCAGCTTTACTGGGTATGCGAACCCGAACCGGACTGGAAAAGCGAGGAAAGTCCACAGTGCGAACTTCCTAAGCAGGTGGTGATATGTCAGCTCGTTAGTGAGTTTGCGTGTCTGTTACCGAGAATGGAGATTTCCTGATTGGACAACTACTACTACGCTACTAGCCGATGTAATATCCGACAGCATCCTAGTCGTTGTCCCACTCCGACTAATTCAAACCATCATCGACACCAAGCTTCGTCGGAGACTCGCAGTGATTTTTTCCACCTGTTTAATTACAACGGCGGTATCGATGGTACATGCTGCGTTCATTTTCATTCATGCGTAGGTCTCTCTCCTCCACATCGTTTCCGGATCTCCGACCTTGACGGCTGCTTTTAGAGGACCCCAAGAAGTCATGGCGGCGATAGCCGAGGACTGCGTCTCCCTCATCGTCTGCAACGTACCCATCATCGCCAGCACCCTCTTTACCAAATGGCAAAACTTTACGGCTTCCGAAACCAAAATCAGCAAAACCGTGTCCATCAAATTCGCATCTTGGCGAACCAGTAGACATAGGGATAGTGGTACCTATAGCATGGGGACTGGAACTACGACGCAAAATGGGTTGGGGATTGGTACATGGTTAAGATGGGATAGGGATTTGCCGGAGGATGCAGAGTCGGACGTTACAACAAGTACGAATGTGGAGTTGGACAGTAGGACTGCGACGACGAGTAGGATGGAACCAGAGCCACAGAAGCGAAGGGCTACGACAGACGAGGAGGATGATCATTCAGTTATGGCTATACCCCCACCGCCGTTCGAAAACAAAAAGGTCTATTTCTTGGAACCCGGTGCGTCAATCTTTAAACGGAAGAGGAATCGTACTCTAATGACCTTTCGAGTAGACCCTTAACATACACGAGTTTCTCGACCTACCTAACGAACTAAGCATGCCTTTATGCAGCTGTGGTTCGTTCTGCTTACTTTATTTAACTTCGTGCTTGCTTTGAAATATGCTAAGTGTAATATGTATTATATTTCCTGTAAAAAGATTATCCACCCCTTCCTGAGAGGTAGCTTCGCAGTGCGCCTTCCTTTCTGAACCTTGACTAGCTTGACTTCTACGTTCTTTCGCCTGTCAACTTGTTGTAACTGACCATTGTAGGAGACAACTAATGCTCATTTCAGCAGCACTATTCATAACTGAACATCTGCGTCGAATAGGAGGATATTTATAACAAGTCGTTTTGGAAGGCATCACCGCGCTCATTGCAAGAGCTTTTGTCTGAGAGTCAGGAGCTCGTCGTAGTGCCCGAAGTAACAATTTGAAAGCACTCGGATATTCAAGATGGTAAGGATATCGGCAGGCCAGACAGTTTTGGTTCGAAAAACATATCCTGTTTATGGTGTGCTGCAGAGCATAAGGGAAAGTGGTTCAACTTTGAAATTGGATTAAAACAGAGGTAAGGACTGGATTCAACACGCGTGGCTTACACCATGTGCAAATCATGTGATAGCGAGAGTCCAGACTCTGGACACTGGAAGCTCATAGTATGTCTGATAGACAGAGGGACTTTTGAACATTGGTAGCTGTAGGTTCAGTTTGGTCAAGGTATGAGAGGGCATGGTGATGTGGAGTATGGAATGAAATGAAATGCCAAGTTTGTGTCAATGAGTTTGTGCCAGATTCAAGGCAGGCAAGTGATCCAACTCTCATGCTTTTTACCCAAAAGTTAGTTTTCATTACATTTGATGAGTAAGTTTTAATAATTTGTTCACATTGCTAAAAAAAGGCATGAGTGCCACTATACTGTTACATATTACATCAGTGTTGACCCTCTGTGAATTAAGTAGCAAGAAGAAATGAGAGAACTATGAGACTGGTTGCTATTAATGGTATCTTCTGTAGTCATAAGGAAAAAATCTGGTGTCCAGAGTTGTATATCCCTAGAGAATGAGACCTGCGACAGATATTGTGGATAATTTGACTGGTGCTACCAAATGAATGTTTGTGCATACCAGTCGAGGTCACCCCTGGCCACCCTAAAATAGATCAGATTAGATGTAACTACCCTAAACCCCAACCCCTAACCTCTAACCCTAACCATCTAACCACCTAACCAAGCCCCCAATAGAGCCATTTGTTGGCAATGTCGCAGACAGTTCCCTCATGCTAAGGCTAGCAGAGTTAGCCCTAATGGGAACTGCCTGCAACATTGCTTGATCTTAGGGTGGTCACCGGTAGTTACCAACGGGTTGTTCACAATGGTTGTTTGGTAGTACCAAAGATTGTGAACAACAATGACATTGAATGAGAGAATCTGTCACGAGATGGAGATGATGAAATAGATTTGTAGTCAAGTTGGTATCTACAGGCTATCCAATCCATCCCAGGGATGTCACTTATCATGATGGACATTGACACAGTCAAGCTTCTTCTGTCATGATTCATTTCGCCTTCTAAGTTCTCGCCTATAAATTTCTCATGGAGGGTCCGAAAGCTACGCTTTCAATGCTAAGATACCATATTTACAACAGAGATCTTTTGCAATGTTATCAAGCTGTTTACAGCTCAAAGGCGCAGAATCATTATAAGTTATGGCCGTACGGAAGGTCTACGCGGTACGGTATCTGAGAGCAGTGGAGCGATAATGGAGCCTGAATGCTGCATTCCGCTTGAACTGTTCACTGTTCAACAGGTCTCTCATGAGGTTGAAAAGTGAACCTTACAGTTTCTTGCTTGAAATCATTCAGCAAATCTCATCCTAACATAGTCTTCAATATACATATAATAGAAACAACTTCTTTGAAACCGAATATTTATTACAACTTTATAACTGGCCGAACTGAGTTAAGCAGGACTCCACTCTGTTGAAAATTTGGAGTTCCACATACAAGATTCTACAGTGGGTCTTTCACCATTGCGGACCAGGATAAAAAATGGAAGCTTGTTGTCAGTCATATTGGATCAATGATGGTAGAGCACGTTCAAAGTATAGCGGGAACACAGTCATAGGCCAAGGTGGGAGCTTTATATACACGTCTTGTTAGTCAATATCGAGACAGAAAGCCAGTTACCAAAACATAGTGCAGTGGTATGTTGAACTCACTAAAACTGTTATCTGCACAGCAGAGAACTTGGCCATCACTGCATAACCATTTCAGCTAACGTTTGAAAGGGGGGCTTGAAACAAGAAGGGAAATTTACCAGGCAGCGGGAGGGAAAACGGGATTGCACGAAAGCCCGACATTGACGTTCGGACTGAGGCCGAGCGCAGCGAGAATTGGGGTGACAGAAGGGTTCGTGCCCTTGGTTAGGGTCTCACAACACTGGAGAGGGCCAGGAATGCAGCCCCCTGCTGGAACACAATTGCCGCCTGGGCCGCGAGGGGTCAGAGCGCTAACAATGGGAGCAAGGGCAGCGAAGAAGTGGGCAAGTTTGAACTGCATGGTTGGTCGGTTTGGAAAGTGATAAGCAGAGTATTCGAGCGGATATTTCAGCAGTCTCCGCTTTTATACTCTCGCGGCTCTAGAATATTATCATTCCAGGGGCTAGTCCCAGAATGTACGACACTGTCCTTGCCTATTCTGAAAATCTAGCAATTCGGCCACTACTTGCTGTAAAGTCTAATGATAGATTGTCTCACGTCAAGACGTTCCAAGCTAGTCCTTCTAGTGCATATTCGAAAGTGACACGATGCATATAGGTGGACGGCTCCATGAGACAGGAAATAGAAGAGGCATTACATTGAACGGTAAGGAACTTAAAGCCTAGTCGCCTTTCTTGGCTTGCTGTTGAACGCATCCGTGTCCTTGGCGTCAGCTAGTAGTAAAGCGAGGGGCTTATTTCCAGGAACAACTCAGATTGACAATAGAGGAGATCATCGAACAAGATGCATGGACTAGATTGGAAACTTTCGAAATACCACCCAATACACTTTACGACTGGCCTTGGCTCTTGAAAGAACGCCGCATTGATTGACTGCCATCTGCGAGTTTCAATTCTCAATGAGGATTTAAATACCCCTTTTAATGGTGAGCGTGGCTTCTAATTCACTTGCGCCATTTAGACAGTTATCCCCTGATTTGTTCTCGTTGAGAAATTATTCTTTATTAAAACTTTCGTATATCGGGTCAAATCCACAGTTATCCCGAGCGCTCTTTCACATCACTACTTTCGGGAAACGAAACGAACGCAGTTTACTTTCCTTGGCGAGCTCCAGTTCTCATCTTCAGCTCAGAACGCGCTGAATGACAGACCCTTCCCTATCCCATTACCTTGGTTAGGATAGGATATTACCAACCCTGCAGTTTCATTGTCTTTGGGCCCTGTGGAGAGCATTATGAGGCTCAAACGGTTCCTGGACTTCTCTGCTTGCCGCTGTGAATAAGGAAGTAAAGATCATAAGACGCGCTTGTATCTTCAGAATGCCTGACTAGCGGCAATTGCCAATTTGAATTTTCAAGAGGATACATAATTTTCCAGTAATAATTTGAACAGATATCAGGGGGTAATAATAAATTCCTTTGGTTTGTACTAAGCATACATGTACCTGGAATTCAGATACGTACCGATGTCGGACTCCTTCACTACTGTAGAGGACTCAAAACCTTTTGACCGCATTTCACTCAAGGTCCGAAGATATGAAGTTCAGAGCGGACCATTCTACAGTTACTGGCATTCTCTTGTCTCAATATCTTTGACAGTAATATTTCCTTCCTTACAGACCTCGATGAAGGTGTCTAGCAAGTCCGTTCTTTGAAAGCTTTGATCTGAAGGCCGAACGAAACCTCGAACGTGGGCTTGAATAAGAGAGGCCAAGATCACTTAGAGCCTCCCAAAGATTTTGAGTAAGTATGCAGGTTTTATTCCTCGCCCGCAGGTCAGTATCTTTCAAACTAGGGAGCCCAAGCTCTACAGGGCTTGGACTTCTGAGTGATCTTTTACGCCACTCATGAACCCACTGCCCAGTATAAACCAGTTCTGCTAGGTTCTTGAATTTACATTTTCACAGAATTCTAATTCAGACCGTCCATTTTCCTACCACCTGATTCACCGTTCCTGGAATCGAGACTAATCGCTATACGACTCGGTGTGCCAGTGGCACATAATTACATGGTTCATAAATGGCATATTTTGCCACGACATACCAGTTTGGGGACCTGGGGTTAAAGTTCACTCTTGCTCTGTTTAATGTATTTGAATACTACTGCCACATCCCGGTAAGAATGGCAATCAAATCTACTTACTACGCTTGAGTCCGAGGTTTTTCAATGCGACAGAAATATCAGCCGTTCTCGGCTCCTTTTGTTCATACCATTTCTTGGGGATATAGCTTTACTACCAGTTCGATTTCAATTCATGTTAACATGCTTCCATTCGAACCTATCAACCTCAGGGGCTCCATCGATTCAATGGATTATGCTGGACATTTTGCACTAGAACTTCGTGGGCAACTGAGGGATATCTTCCAAAGACTGGAGCAGAAATAGTGGAAATCTTCATTCGAAAACTCCTTCAATCGCGCGGGCACCTTACAAAGCAATCAGCCATACGGTTTAAACTCGCCTTCGTCGCTTCTGCTTTTGCTACTCTTGCTTTTGCTGGCCCAGGCGGTCAATGCATACCCAATTCTAGTTGTTCCACTGGCCCTGTTCGGTGCTGCGACACCCTCAGTACAGTCTACGGGTACCAGTACTCGTACCACCTCAGCCCTTTCTTCGATCCCGACCACCCTCCCCCACCCCAATGTTAATCTTGGTCTTAATTGCAACTTTGTCGTCTCTGGTGGCTCCTGGTAACTATTTATTATTCTTACTACTCCGATTGCTTGTTGAGCCTAATGCACAGTGATGGCCAAGCCCTCTTCTGCGCAGATAACACCAATGATAAGCTCTAGTTATATCACTCTGATCTACTAACCTGCATCCTGGTAACCCTCGATCTGTACTATTTGTTTCCAGCTCCCGCAGTCTCCGTTGACTGTATCCCTGTCCAACTTTGAGTCCACAGAATTGTGAGTCCTGGGAGTTGAATTCCGAGCTTTGGGACCTGCTCTGGCTCACAGCGTATAATGTTTGTCTAAATGTCATTTCTGAAAATCGCGTGGAGCTGAATATAACCTATCCAATCACACTGAGCTCAATGTATTGTGGTCTTAGAGTGTTTTCGCCTCTTCGTAGGACTTACCCAGAACTCAATTGAAATTTGTAACTAGATAGTAGTATCCGAGCCGTTTCCGTGTTGAAAAGTACACAGAGAACACATTTCAGGCTTAAGATTTAGCGTCCGTCCGTCGAGCCCTTATCGAGTCCATAACAAGCCAATAACAAACTGGGGTCACATCTTGCTCACCACCTTGCTATTCTCAAAGAAACCCGGCCGATCCCAGTATGTGAGATACTGATCTGCCACGGTGTGTTCAAGCCTCCTCGCAGTCAACGCCGTAGCCCTGACAAAGAGTGACCCATCAAGCATTTCCGCCCCCGCAAATTCTGTTTGAGAGAAATCCTTCTCTCCGGCCTTCCTCCTCCATACACGAGCGCACGGAGAATTTTTTGACATTCTCCTTCCCTTCGTATTTCTTTGGTTCTGTTCTATTTTCTCTATGGTCACCGAGGTTGGCGCCTCAAGTACCCCACTCTGTGGTCGTGCCAATTACCCCCCTCATAGAACTCGGCTGACGGCGCAGAATCTTACGCCGGAGTTTCTTGATGGTTCTGACACGTCGAATTTTGACTCGCTTCGCGACCCACATCCTTAATCGGGATCCACAAAGACAAGTTTTTCTTGAAATATTTTGGCATTTCGACTTAGATTTCACGAGGCAACATCCTCAGGAGCGATAATGAAAAGTTGTTAAGAGTACGGGAGAGGGGAATTGAGTAGCGTAGGGAAGTCGAGCGGAAGTAGAGTGGAGCTGGGAGTTGGAAGAGGTATAGTGGGGCAGGGAAGGCAGGAGAAGCGTCGGGGCCAGTAGGAAGTTGATAGGACCTTGTAGTTATCAGTAAAACCAAGAAAGTACATATAGGTAGATAGGAAAGAGAACATGGACAATTGTTGTTCACCCCAGACTCATATACCTGCGCAAGGAGGTCTGACGAGGCCTCCAATTTTTCATTTTGTTTAAGTTTAACTCTGCGATGACAGAGCGAAATCTATATACATATTCTACGCCCCTCCCGTACTTTGTATCCTTAGACGCTCAGTTCCGAAAGGCCGCCTACGCGTGTTTATTGCATCCAACTCTCGATCGCGAACCCTAAAGACCGTCCGAGGTCTAACCTTCTCTTCCACAGAGTGCCTTCCAAAGAAGATAAATCTGATGTTCAGATAGTGACCGAGCCGAATTAAAAGGATGTCTGGAAACTTGCTTAATATGTGGTATAGGTGCTATCACAACTCAACAAAGCCTGCCAAAATGATCCTCATATTTTCAACTTCCTCACACCCGTAACTCACTCGATATGCCATACGGACTTGTACCATGATGGTCAAGACTGATCCACAAAACAGCTGTTCTAGATGATATACAATCGCGAGATAGTATCTGGGTCTCCCTAACGTTGAAATTAGACCTCACGCTGACCTGCATAGAACGGTCATTCAGGAAATTTCTCACAATGTACATACACGACATACAACCACTATACTGAAGATATAAAATACAATTTCTCAATCGGTTAAACGTCAACGGGACAAAATAAAATAAACAACCAATTCTGTTGAAATGTCGATTGTTATATATAGGACTGTATAATGGGTGTTCCAACATTGCAGGCCCGAGCACAAGAGAAGGAATCTAGTTGTCGTTCGGGTTGAACCCACGATATGACAGGTTTAAAGTACAGCGGGAACACAGTCAATGGCAACGGAGGGGGCTTTATATGAGTTTTCATTAGTAAAGGTTAAGGCAGTAAGCTAGTTACCAAAAATCAGTGTAGTCGCATGCTGAACTTACCAAAAGAGTTGATTGCACAGCAGAGGACCTGACCATTACTGTATAGGAAATGATTCAGCAGAATGTTGCAGGAGAGGTTCAGGACAAAGGAAGAGCTACCAGGTGGCGGGAGGGACAACTGGATTGCAGGAATGCCCGACATTGATGTTGGAGCTGAGGCCGAGCAGAAGAAGGAGCGCAGCAAGAGAAGGGTCTATATCCTTGGTCACGGTCTCACAACACTGGAGTGGCCCAGGGATGCAGCCGCCTGCGGGAACACAATTACCGCCTGGGCCGCGAGGGGTCAGAGCACTGACAACGGGGGCAAGGGCAGCGACAACGTAAGCAAGTTTGAAATGCATGGTTAATCGGTTTGGAAAGTAAAAAGTAGGATGTTCGAGTGGATATTTCAGCAGTTTCTGGTTTTATAATCTCGTGATTCTGGAACATACCATTCATTATCATTCCAAGATATGGTCCCAGAATGTACAGCCCTGTCCTTGTCCATTCCAAATGATCTACTGTAAAGTTCAAAGAGAGGTTGTCTCACGTCAAGAAGCATCAAGCTAGTCCTTCTCGTGTGTACTCAAAAGCGACTTAAAGACGGTGCATGTAGGTAGCCGGCCGCATGAGACAGGAAATAGAAATTGCGTTGCATTTAATGGTAAGGAACTTGAATCCTAGTCACTTTTCTTGGCCTCTGAGACTTGCCCATGCTGAATGCACCTCTGTCCTTGGCATCAGCTAGCGAGGGGCTTAATTCCAGGAACAACTCACTTTAATGATAGAGGAGACGGCCGAACAGGATGCATGGAATAGATTAGAAACGTTCGAAATGCCATCGAATACACTATACGACTGACCATGGCTCTTTAAGAACCCCGCATTGATTGTTCTGATTCTCAATAGGATTAAATATCGCTTTAAGTGATGAGCGTGGTTTCTTGTTTCCCGCACCAAGTATCCTGATTTCTCGTTTTAATACTTATGAGTCTGTACTCAGACTTTCGTACATCGGGCCAAATTCACATTTTTTGTTGTCTCGAGCGTACATGAACCCAGCTCACTTCCCTTAGGGAGCTCCAGTTCTCATTTTCAGCCCAGAACGCGCTGAATAATGAACCCTCCCCTGTCCCACTTGAGGTCCTGCCGCTGGTAACAGGCCAACGCTGCCGCTTGGCGGTTACTTGTGCCCCAGGCCAATCTGCTGACCCAAATGCCGCCGCCTTGCAGCTTGGTTCAATTAAATTAGAATTTAACTATAATGTAATTAAGTACAATACTCAAGCATTGCCCCATTGAATTTATGTCATCAATATTATAAAATTAATATAAAATTGTC
The DNA here is from genome assembly GCA_000827265.1 of Collybiopsis luxurians FD-317 M1. Taxonomy (NCBI): domain Eukaryota; kingdom Fungi; phylum Basidiomycota; class Agaricomycetes; order Agaricales; family Omphalotaceae; genus Collybiopsis; species Collybiopsis luxurians. Next base: position 876,143 of record KN834756.1, on the reverse strand, counting down.
TGTAAAGGATCAGGCACACAGTTCACCACCACAACTCAGCATTCCATTTCATTCCATACACTCATGATTACCTTCGATAGGATAGGATATTACCAGCCCTGCAGTTTAATTGCTTTTGGGCCCTGCGGAGAGTATTGCGAGCGGTTCTTGGACTTCTCTGCTTGCCGTTGTGAATAGGAAAGTCAGGATTGTAAGGCGCGCTTGGGGGGAGGAAGGGCTTCAGAATGCCTGACTTGTGGCAGTTTGAATTATTCAAGAGGTTCCATCTACGATTTTATTGTTTGCTGATCATCAACTAATTTTCAAGCAATACTTTTGCCCAGACATCAGGGCGTAATGATAAGTTTAGCTTGGTTGTTGTCAGGGCGGGGAAATCTACAGTAGCAATGCCGTACATCAGCTGGGAGCTCATCTGCTCCTTTTGCAGCAGTCCCAGAGACGATGTTGCATGAATCATCACCGGGATAATCTCTGGAACCCAGTGTTCAGATCGTACACCATGCCGTGTAATAGAACTTCCTTCCTTCTCTTAGTTTATGCTAATCCTACATGTACCTGGAATTCAAATATGTATCAATGGACCAAACCCTTTTGAAGACTGCGTTCCACTCAAGGTCCGAAAATATGAGTTCAGGGCAGACCTTCTACACTTACCATTCTCTCGTCTCAACGTCTTTGACAGTTAAATTTACTTCCTTACAGACCACGAAGAAGGTGTCTAACAAGTCCGATTTTTGAAAGAATTCTCGAAGGCTGAAGCCTCGAAAAAGAGTATTCAAGATCACTTAGAGCTTTCTAGCATTCTTGAGTATGCAGGTCATATTTTATTCCTCGCTCCCAGGTGAGTATCATTCAAACTAGGTCAGAACTAGGTCGTCCAGGCTCTGCAGGGCTTGAAGTTCTGGGTGTTGAAAAACAAAGCTCAGTCGAGAAAGTCCGAATTGTGGATATATTTGGAATATCTAAGTCTATATATATGAAACGAAATAATAGATGGAATAGAAATGAAGCATACTAGGTTCTAAGAAAATGTGACGGAAGTGGATAGTGCGTAGCGGCCGAGCAACACTACACCGGGATATCTTGACACTGGGTAATATTTTACACCACTCTTGAACCCAGTATGAACTAGTCCTGTCAGCTTTTTGAACCTACATTTTTACAGAATTCTTTTCAGACTGGCCACCAGGCCATTTTTCTACCACCTGACTCACTGTTCCTGGAATTGAGACTAATCATTATACGACTCGGAGTGCCAGTGGCACATAATTAAGTGGTTCAGAGTTGGCACATTTGCCAAGATACTAGTTTGAGGTCAAAGCTTTCTCTTGAGTACTAATGCTCTATTTAACGTATTGGATGCTACTGTCACACCCCGGTAAGAATGGCAATCAAATCTACTTACTGGGCTTGAGTCCGAAGTTTTTCAAGACGACAGAAATATCAGCCATTCTTGACTCCTTCTGTCCATACTATTTGTTGGGTATACAGTATTACAATCTCAATTCATTTAACATGCTTCATTTGACTCCGATTGAGCCTGTCAACCTCAGGGGTTCCATTGATTTAATGAACAGACATATCCTGGACATACCGCACTAGAACTTCCTAGGCAACTAAGGGATATCTTCCAGAAACCAGAATTCAAAGCAATGATATAAAACAGAACAGAAATAGCGGAAATTTCCATTCCAAAAGTCCTTCAATTGCGCGGGCATTTTACAAAGCCATCAACCATGCTATTTAAACTGGCCTTCGTCGCTGCTGCTTTTGCTACTCTTGCTTCTGCTGGCCCAGGCGGTCAATGCATACCCAGTTCCAGCTGTTCCACTGGCCCTGTTCAGTGCTGCGACACCCTCACGACGGGTACTAGTGCTGCTGCCACTACAGTCCTTGCTTCGATCCCAGCCACGCTCACCAACCCTAATGTCAATGTTGGCCTGAATTGCAACTTTGTCGTCAGTGGTGGCACCTGGTAAATTTTTATTATTCTAACCTTGGGTTGTTCGTTGAACTTGATATGCAGTGATGGTCAAGCCCTCTGCTGCGCAGACAACAGCCTTGGTAAGTTCTATATCACTCTGATTTACCGCCCTGAATCCTGGTAACCCTTGTTCCGTACTAACAAAATTCGTGTTCAGCCCCTAGAATCTCCATCGACTGTATCCCTGTCCAACTTTGAACCCACGGAATCGTAGGCACCAGGAGTTGGATAACGAGCTTTGGTTCCTGTTCTGGCCTGTAGTGTATAACGTTTGTCTAAATACGCAACTTTTGAGAATCGCGTGGACTTCGGGTTAAGCAGAACCCATCCTATGACACTAGACCCAGTCCATTGAGGTCCAGAAGTATTCTTACGTCTCTTTACTAGTTTGACCCCAAAAACAAAGGGACAACTGAAATTTGCAACTAGATAACATCGCCATTTCCGTTTCGAAGAGTACATAGAGAGCACATTTCAAGCTAAGATTTGACGTCCTTCCGATCGAGTCCTTGTCGACAAACTAGAATCACATCTTACTAACTGTTTTGCTATCTTCAAAGAAACCCGGTCGATCCCAGTACGTGAGATACTGGTCCGCCACGGTATGTTCAAGCCTCTTCGCAGTCAATCCCGCAGCCCTGACAAAGAGTGACCCATCAAGCATTTCCGCCCCCGCAAGTTCTGTTTGAGAGAAATCCTTTTCTCCGGCCTTCCTCCCTCCATACAAGAGCGCGAAATGCGCTAGTGAACGGAGAATTTTTGGAAAATGATCATCTGGATGGACGGAGGCTTGCTGAATCATTTGCAGCCATGGGTTTGGATTTGTGGAAATTGGAGAGGCGGAAGAGAGGGCATGGGGATGAGGAAGAGAATGAGAGCCAAGCCCTTTGACAGATGGATGACGTTGGTTGTTGTGGATGGCATCCTCTGCTCTCATAAAAGATACAATGTCTAAGTTTGGTCGACCGTTGAATATCCACCAAGAAACAGTGACAATAAAGCAAGTCCGAAGGAGCAGCGCCTGCGAAGTTGGGCTAAGATGGGCAGCAAGTATGGGTAGGAAGAGAGCTGAAGTAACCATGTGCATGCTTGTACGTACATTGTGAATGACTGGAGTATCAAAATACAAAGAGCACTCACTAAACAAAGTCGGCATTAAACTCCCGGTCAGTGTTGTACCCAGATACTGCGTAAAGGATGGTGTTTGTCCAATGCAATTCTTCAATCTTGCGATCAATTTCCTTCGGGTCAGAAGCTTGCTTCTGAACATCCAAAGTCCACTGATTTATATGTTCGAGCAATGCGGCAGATTTTGCGATCACCTGTGGTCTAACTTCGCGTATGTTGGTTCCGGGAATCTTGAACTGAGGATCTGCGAGTATCCGGGCCACGACAGTAAAAGCATGTACTGGGGATTTTTTTACTTTTCCTTCATTTGGAGCACTCAATACCTGATTGAAAAGTGATTCCGGAATTAATGACGCTCCAAGCAGAGGATGGACCGCAGCTTGGGCAAGGCCTGCATGTTAATTAGCGCATAGAATCACCTCAGAGTAGTATACAAACCTTCGCTCATCATCCCGGGCAAACCGAACTCTACACCGTATCCAAAGTGTATGAGGGAGTGCATGATGAGTTCCAAGAAGCGACACGTCATTTGAGGGTGTTCTCCTTGTTGCGACTTACGTCCAAAATTGACTTGATTGGAAAATACGTATTCCTCCATTAAAAAGCTCGGGTTGCCTTTTTGTTCACGGACAACCTGATCGAAGAATGCAAGATACGCAGAGTAGTACCTGTGAAGTATTATTAAATGAACCGAATGGCACTTTCAGATTGACCGACGTTTTGTCTCCGAGATGCTCAATAAAGTTGGAAGCAGTTATCGCTTCCCGAATTTCTGGTTTCGGACGTTGTAAGGCAATGTTCTTCTTGTAGCTCCCTCGAATAAGATCCTGATGCGCTCCAAAAGCCCAGATCGCAAGAACTTGGTGGGTAATGTGGCTAGGACGACCGCTGATTCAGGAATTCGACGGAGAATAAAAAACTCGAAATGCTCACTTGTGTCGCCCGTCATCGTCAAAGAAGATATGCCATTGCTCATGGTTATCTTTCAGGACTTCCAGCAGTGCTTCCGTCGTTTGTAAATTGCCACCTGGCAACCGGGGAGGTGCCTTCGGTGGGGCAAGCAGAGAAGGCTCTGGGAAGAGCTCGAAGCTGGTGGCGACATTGGAAGCCATAGTCGCAGAGTTTGGTAAGCTTCGCATTAAATTCGTCTTCGAGCTAACGAGAATGTGATTTTTTTCCCAGATATGGATTCATTTCCATTCAAATGTCTCCAGTGCTGTAAAGGATTTGTAAGTCAAGTCCCAGGCGCGAGTGAACACTTGACGCTCCGCGGAGTATATAGAGGCTGGTATCATAGACCCAGACTGCACTATACACTAGCCTTGAGAAGAATTCTGTTTGCGTATACGCATTCAATCATGGTGCTAGTCAGTTTTTGTAACATAAGAACGCGATAAAAATGGCAATACAGCAGTAGACCTACTTTGGACAGTATGTTCTCATAGCCGGCTGCTAGTCATCCTACGCGTGAAGTCTTGCGAATCGTGGTAGTGACGAATCGCGAATCGTCACATCACGTGATTGCTTCAAGTACGATGCGTGCGAGAAAGGACTTGCGCATTGCGTTCTCTACTGCCAATTAACAGCCAAAAACTTAATATGAGACTGATTATATGTCGCTAGCACGCAAAGTTAGTTTAATGCCCAACCTATATCTGGATGATATGACCCCAGAGCACAGCAGTCTGTGCCTTTAAGGTGCGTGCTGGCGCAAAGGAACGCGTATTTTTTTGCAAAAAAATTCAAGTCCGATATCCGAGATAGCGATAACAATCAGCGCTGCTTACACACAGGATTCTCCGTTCCATCCTGAGATATGGATAAGCCATCGTGTAGGGATGTCGACAGGACCTACCGGCTAGAGCTCCCAGAAATACTTGCCTTTCAGTGTTCACCTCCTTCGCAGATTGAAAGAAAAAAACTCACGCCCTTTGCCGGTAGGAATCTTTACCCAGATTTAGATAGATGGGGGGTATCCATCTCGAATTTCTCCGCCCAACTGCCCCCGAGTCCCGACCCAGCCTCACAGGCTTAACTTGAACCAAAAGGTGTTGCAACCCCATCGATCGCCTTCGCAGCTGTCACTCAATAGAGACTAGCAGGCACCATACCGACGGTAAATGAACGTGGAAACAGAACTACGAGTCTGAGCGTGACCCCCACAGCCCCCTTCTTCACCCAACCAAAAAAGTATTCATGTTCTCGAAAGCCTGAAAGAGAAATAACGTCTAAATAGAGTTACAGGAGAACATGATTGCCTCTTACCTAGCTAGAGGCCCACGGCACACCTACATCACAATACTTCCAAATCTCAACTTCTTTCAATTGCCCAACGTCGCGCCATCTTCTCGGATTCGACCTACCTATTCAACATATCCAAGGGCAAAAGGCATACCAAGCTTCAGAATCCAACACTATCGCAAATGGTGCATGTACACCGTATACAGAACAGAACAAAAACCAAGTTAAATTAATTGTGGGGCTCAAAGCGGAAACCCTTCGCATAGGTATATAATACGTACTTTTTGTACTGTAACGTTTGTACAACCGCAAACTGTAGGGGTCTTATGTATCGTTATACAGACACAGGTAAAGCAGTGACGGAGGAAGCAATACATCTGATGAAGATGCAGAGAAGGACGGGAGACAAAAAAAAAAAAAAAAAAAGAAAACGAAAGAGACGAAAAACGAAAATGGTGACAGGAATACAGATAGCTACAAGAGTACAACAAGACAATGCTTTTGATATTTTCGGTGAAAGATAAAAAGAAACAACAAAAAATGGATGCACGTAGTATGAGATGTGTACACCGATGCAGAAAAGCGTCCACTGAGTGATAGTGACAAAATGAGACCACAGTCCAAAGGAAACTTGGATCTTCAAATGACGACGAAAAAGCATGACGACAGAGCGAATGTGCAGACATCTAAGCTAAATGATATGCGAAAGCAAAAGAGAAAAAACCGACAATAAAACATCAATGCTTTAAAGGACAAATGCAGTAACAAACGAACGTACATGCAAAGAAACGAAAAACCAATGGTGATGATGACGACATGGAGGAATTTAAAAAAACCGGCCCGGCCACGCCGATGGGGTCGATTTCAATCGACAAGAATAGTAGTAGTTCGGTTCTCCTTCATCCTCCGGAGGACGCGGCAAACTGAACTCGGGACTAGGGCAAAGGGGTATATCCATGCATGGGGTCCAGCGAATGCGAATGTGAATGTGACAATGCTTCTGATGAAAACGATGATGACGGAAAGAGACACGAGCATGCAGAAAGAGACAGAAAAGCATATGGGGTCGAGACTCGAGACCTGCCTCGTTGCAAGAGTGATGGGGTTGGGGAGGGGTAGGACGAACGGGAAGGAGCGGGATGGTATGATTCAAATTTCAATCGTAACAGCATAGATAGGGCGCAGGGCATAGGGTGTATAGAACTCGGATTCATGGCGATATGTCTGTTGTTTTCTTTTTTTCCGTGGCGATGATGGGATGGATAGATCTTGATGCATGGATGATTGAGGGGAGAGAACGTCCATCCGATCGAACATGAGGATATCCGAACACGAGGACCGGGAGAACGGAGCGAATGAGCTTGGCTTGACCTTGGGACAGAAAGCGAGAGAAAGAGAGGCGTCGTCCGCCAAAGTGGTAGGCCAGAGACAATAGATAGCGTAGACTGAGCGAGGCCAACGAAAAATGCAATGTTGAGTGAGTTTGAGTTTGAAAGGGATAAAGCAAAATCTTCAAAAATCATTTTGCTTTTTTTTTGTTGTTGGGTCAACGACACCGACACCAACCACCCCCGCTCAATAAATCCTCATCTCCAACCCATACTCCTGCTGCGCAACATAATAATTCCCCTTCCTCGACCCCTCCGACTCGGAATCACTTCCACTCCCATTCGCCTTCCCCACTCCATTCGTACTACCATCACCACCCGCACCACCATTTCCATTCCCATCTCCTCCATCCATATCCCTCTCACCCGATCCCGACGACGACCCCGACCCAGCCTCATCAATCGGCAAACTCATCGGAGGATGCAAATACGTCGAAAACAACACCTCATCGTCATGATGCGACGCCGCGTCCTGCTGTCCCTGATGGTGGTGGTGGTGCTGAAGGTGATGATGATGATGATGTCCGCCCCCAAGAAGCGGGAGCATCGGAGGATGCAAATAATCCATCGGCGCATCCATATGCGTATCCTCCAACGTCGAAGGGGGCAACATCGGAGGATGCAACAGACCCATATTATACGTATGATGCAAAAGCGGCAGAGCCGTCGACGAGGTCGAACTCGAATTCGAATTGGGAGACGAGGAAGGATCGTTGGCACCAGAAGAAGAGGAGGAAGAGGACGAGGAAGGCAACATCATCGGCGGGTGCCAAAACATATTCCTCTGCGTCTGCCCTCCCCCCCTAAATATCTGCTGCGCTCCTCCCCCCGCCCCTCCCCCCACCCCACCGAGACTCAAATTCAAACTCGAAATATGACTAAACGCACTGCTGAACGGAAACTCGCTCGCAAGGGCAGACATCGCAGACATACTCCCAATCGAACTCGTCTGGGAATGCGAATGCCCATGCCCGTGTCCATGCCCCCCATGCCCATGCCCGTGGCCGTGCGACGAGCTCGTGGTCGAACTCGTCGAAGACGACCCATAACTATCACCCCCAAAAGAGCTAAACGAGACCGCACTGCTCGGAGGCTCAGACGCCGAATCAGAAGACATCCTCCTCCTCTTATTCGTCCTCGGACTCATACTCAAATCCACACGCAAATCCGACTCGTAATCTCCCGAAGGGAACGGGAGCGCGTCGAGCGGGGTCGCATACGAGTATTGCGAAAGATGATCAGGGTGGTACGGGCCGGGGAATTGGAAGTTGAAAATATTATGGTACAACGAGGCATTGGCGGAAGTTCCACCGGAGGATGAATTGGGGTTGTGAGGACTGTCGTGTTGAGAATTCGGACTCCCGCTCCCGTTCCCGCTGTCCCCTCCGAGCGCACCCATGAGCTCGCTCTGGCTGCTCGAAGGGGGGTACTCAAGGTCCATATTATCATCCGGCGAGCTCCCACCCGAATAATCGTACAAGTTATTCGGAGCCGTAGACGAATCCGGAGCCAGGATCGGGCTCGCATTGGGATTCGCACCGTCGGCACCGCCAAACGACATTCCAGGACTCGGCTCTCTGAAAGCAGGTCCAGGAGAAGGCGACGCCCTCCTCGACACACCCGGACTCGCAGACGGAGTCTCGGACGCGGTAAACCCTCGTCCGCTAGTAGAATTCGCACGAACTCGGACATCATGGCGGGAGCGTTTTCGGATAACGTCGGATTTCATTGAGATGGGACGAGCGGAACCGTGCAGTTTGTAATAGAGACCACATCTAGAAAGAAGAAAGAAAAAAACATGAGCTGCGCTGACCGATCAAAAACGGAAGAAAAAACCATACGCATTGCAAACCGTCTTGCCTTCATCGTCCTTTCGCCAAAGAGGCGTAGCCGTAGTATGACAGTTGTAGCATTGAGCTGAGAAGGCAAAATTAATATCAGTCCACCCTCATTTATCTCATCGATCGAAAAATAATTTTAAAAAAAAAACTCACCCATAACCTCAACCGTCTCAGGCCTCGGGGCATTATTCGCTGACCGACCCTCACCATGCTGGTTCCTCATTGTCTTGGGTCGAGGGCGTTTATGCTAATCAGACGTAAAATCAGCAACCATGCAACCCCATATAAGAAAACCACAACAAAAAACACCCTCATCTACTCACCAACTTGCAATACAACCCACACGCATTACAATTCAACTCATCATTCAAGCCCCTCCTCCAAAGCGGCGTATGCGTCGCCCCGCAATTCGAACACTCCGCCTTTTGCCCGCCAGGGACATTGTTCACATTGTTCATCGTCGCTGCGCTCCCCCTGCCCCCCTTGAACGACGCACCCGCGGACTTGAGCGGCGGTTTCGTGTTGAACGGTGTAGGCGTCGTCGTTCCAGAGGTGGAAGCAGAGGTCAAAGCACCCAGTCGACTCGTCGTCGAAGTCGAAGTAGAACCGGAGGTAGAAGTCGGGGTAGCGGATCCTGCACCCCCCGAGTTGTTGGCAGAGGTACGTACGGTCAGATTGGGACGCGGAGTCGTGGATCGGGCTTTGGGGTTTTTGAGTTTGGCAGGTGCAGAGACGGATTTGATGGTCGGTGGAATGGGTTTAGTCTCGTTCATCGGAGGGACAGAAGAGAGAGTGGTGGTAGAGATCAAATCCACCGAGTCGCTGGTGTGACTCTCTTCGTCGCTGGCGCTAGAGTCATCGGCGTCGGAAGAGTCAAAGCCTCCAAAGGGACCGCCAAAGGCGCCTCCAAAGCTGTTACCGGAGACAGTAGTAATAGGCACAGATTGCATCACTACATCGTCGTCGTTGTGATTGTTGGACGTGTTGGGGAGATAAAACACCGGGGGGTCGTTGGCGCCGGTGTTGGCATTGATGCTGTTATTGTTAACAAGGGAAGTAGTGCTGAAAAGAGGAGTAGTGTTGGTCGTGTTCTTGTCGTTGAAAAAGGCCGGAGACCAGGGCCTGGGAGAATCGACTCCATTGAGGAGCTCGTCGAGAGGTAATTCAATTGTCGGTCGAGGAATACTGAAACCGTCGTTATCATTAGCAGGGTTGGCGGCGTTGAGGCCTTCCCCATAATTCATGGAAGTCGTAAGAGTCGGAGAAGGGTTGAGCAAGGCAGCCGGGCCAAAGTCGCTGGAGAAGAGAGGAGGGAAACGGAGCATGGTATCATTATCTTTGCGTCCACGATGGGTAAGAGGCTGATCATCCGCGTCGCGCTCGGCGTCGACAGAGAGCATGTGTTCATCGGGATCAGCGGCCGACTTGGGTAAAGGCCTTACGGTAGGACGTTTATTAAACTCCGGAGAAGGTTTCAAATCAGGCTTCTTGACAGGTTGAGCTGTAGCGGGCGCGGCAGGCTGGTCTACGCTAAAGGTAAATTGCATACGCTTGATAGTGCCGGGTTTGGCGTTCTGACTGGCCTCGCGACTGCGCTCTTTTTCGACGGCCCTTTGACGAATCATGTCTGTGGAATGATTCCGTCTGAAATCGGGGGCCTCGAGCTCTTCGATGCTCCTGGAATAAGCGGTTCGAGTTGGTACATCCGACTTAATCCGAGCCGGAATGACTCACCGTCCCTTCTCCTTGTCCAGCTTATCACTCATGTTTTTGGAGAGCTTTTTGAATTCTCTCTTTGACCTTGCATTGTCAGTATCAACCATGAGATTCTGGAGATGCCATAGCCTCCAACTGAGGTTCTCGAGCCTTTGTCCTTGCTCGAGGTAACTGGCGACTTTGGTACAGACCTAGTAAGGGAGACGGTAATTAATAAAATAAGCAATCTAGTAGCGAGCCACGCACCTTCCAGGTCCTGGTCAAAGAGTCGACATCATTGAGGTTGCTGAACGCAACGAACGATTTGTTACCCTAGAATACCAGTATTGATTAGCGATTGCTGGCGCTGGCCGGCAATTAATCAACAGACTTTGAACTTGAGGTTAAGGATCGAGGGCATAGAAGAACTTGGAGAGCAGCAGCAGCAACGATAATGAGCACAGCGAGCAGCAGTTGAACGTTGATAGTGGCGGTGGTCAAGGAAGCAAAGAGTCACTTTTTTTTCTGCGCGTTAGGGTTATAGCCCAGGTTATTCCCACGGTCAGTATATTGTAAAATACCAAGGCACGTTGCAACTTGCAAGAAAAAAACATTTCCCACTTTGTAACGTGTATCAAAATCTATCATTAGCCAGTAAACTAGAACCTCTGGAAAACAATTCCAACTTTTCAACCCAGTTTCGTTCCGACATGTCCGTATTAACCTCCTAGCTAATGGGGATCCGAACTTTTCTGATATCAGAGTCTATACAATACAACCTTCCTGACTCGCCAAGCGCCGGAAGTATCCAAGATCTTCCACCGTACCTATTCTCAGTCCTTGCTATTGCTTTACATAGCAACAACGCAGTCAGCCTCGAGTGACAGTTTCCAAACAAAACGTTGCAAAGTTGTCCCTCTCAATTAGCGTAACCCAACAGAAAGGCCTGCTCGAACTTGAATTCGGTTCGTCATATCCATCCTCCAACACGTGTATCAGTCCAGATCCCCATTGGGATTAATGCATGTGTGGCGCACAATCAACTTTGGGAGTGCTGACCAAAACAAAGAAAAAAAAATAATCCAACGAATAACGAATACCTGTCAAACTGGCGTCTTCTTCTTCATGCGCTTGTGGTAGGGAAGAACAGCCTTCCTCCCGCTTTCCGACGTTCATACTGGACATCAGACAACTACATCATCATCTTCATCTCCATCATCTTTCAATTTGACATTATCATCGTGGACAGGGCATTCCCGATTGCAGACGACATCAAAGTTTCAATGACTTGGAATCTCTTCATCCTGTGTTCCCTTTCCCTACAGCAAGGCATAAACGCGTAAACACGCCAACCACACCCCCCCATTCCAATCCCAAATATCACCGAGAAAGAACCGTCGGTCGATCGAACAGAATTCCCCACTGGAATCCAAAATACATACGCAATTCAGTCAGCTCAACTCGTGTTCCTTTCTTCCCATTGGTTACCCCGCGGCCGATTCATTCCATACTCCCATTCACCAATCACCATTCAAGGTCGAGTGATCCTTCACTCGGACTCTCGAAGCTAATTTTATAGATAACATTCAAATGGTGTGTACGTATGAATTGCTGAGTAAAAAAAACTCCAAATTTTGCAAGAACCACACTGCATGCGCAAGTACATATCATATACCCGTCGAGACGGCTGACAATCATTACAGGTTGAACAAAGGCTGATTGCACATCTCAATTGCTCAATTGCTCTATTCTTCAACTCCCCCCTTCTCCCCCTCCTTCTAGGCCCCCCTCTCTAATTACATCATCTATCTATAGACGACATACAAACGAATATTAAACTTTGTGCTCTGAACTTTGAACCTAGATTTAAATTTAAATTCAAGAAATCTAACAGCTATTACCATCTTCTATCACTCAACTTCGCTACAAACAGACGTCGCGGCTTGCTATTGGGCGCCCAAAACTGCGACAAGACTTCTCCCTCGCGAAGCATACTATTTTTTAAATTCGTCGCGCGCAGCACGTACCGGGCTCGTCAAAGCATTCTACAGCAGGACTGACGTAGAGGAAGTAAACCGAAGTGTGTCCTATCGACCAATTGACCTATCGACTTACACATCACCCACCTTCACCAAAAGACATCCTCCGAACTAAACTCACTCACTCACTCACTCAAAAACCCTCATCATCACCATCATCACGCATCCAACCCCCAAGCATTCAAACGCCTAACTAGCCTAACAATCATAAAATGAGATTGAACGCAGATCCCAAAAACACAAAATCCATCACGCTACTCAGCAGTAAGCGATCAACTTTTTTTCATTTCCACCCGCACAGGTGTACCCGTGTAACAGCTTCCGCGAATAAAGATCAGAGACTTACAATCCAATGTCAAGCCTGCCCGGCCTGAGGTATGTTCGATAACACGATAATATCGACGGTATGTTCACCCCCCCGCATACCACAGGCACAACAACACACCTCAACCACGTTCTTGGTGGCGCTAAAAGCCTCTTCGTACTCTTCTAGTGCTTCGAAGGTTCGTACTGACTAACCAACCAGCTAGACTAGACTAAACTAGACTAAACTAAACTAGTTGAAGGAGATCCTTCCCGACATTATCTACTGGAAGTGTCACGCTGAGTGCTCGCTGTCAGCTATACCGTGACTACGCAGGCCTACAGGACTTTCGCGGGTGGAAATAGAGATGGGGTGGAAGGAATCTGAATCTATCTTCAGGTAGGTTCGAAGCAGGGAAACGCCAAGAACATCTATTGACTATCTTGGGGAGAGGTAACTTGACTTGCATCTCGTTATTCGCGTCTCGATGAATTCTTTCTGAAAAAACCAACAATAAAAAAAAAACACTCGCCTTGGTCGTGCACGATCTGAAGCTTGCCTCAGAGTACAAGTATTCCTTCGCGCCGCGACAAGCATAACAGATTATACAGCTACTTCATCTTCACACCGACACCGAGAATCTTCAGCGCTGAACCCTTCCAGCCCACCGCATCCAGCCTCAATCTTCAACCTTCTTGAACTTTGTCCTCATTGTCCCCACCTGCCTACAAAACGTCCGCAATCAACACAGCCTTTGACCTTCAGAGAAAACGTTCACCTATCCCCCCTCTACCTACCTACCTACCTACCTACCTTCTTACCTCCCTCAAGCCGAATCCCGAATCCAAATCTGAACTCGAATCTGTCACTTTAGAATCAAAACTCAATGCAACTCATTAAACGCAACTCAACGCAGCTCATCATGTCATACGAAGGGAAAAGCCAAGACTTTCTTTATTCAATGGTACGGTACGGTGCTTACTACACACGGTGGTTCTAATCCTACACGGTTGAACATTGAACGTTGATACCTCACCAATTCAACCTACGTCCGTCCACTAGCAAATCTAGAGTACCCTACACTAATTGCGCTGGACTACACTGGACTTCGAAGCCTATCTACAGCAAGTGGCTGCCCGCCACACGCTTTATGCTTGTACTATTCCAACTCCTGCCCATTTGCTTCTCCTCCTAGATCGGCTTCCTGCTCCCGTGCTTATGTCCCGTGTCCGCGCTCGAGCCCATATCCGTGTTCCGCTAATTGAACATGATCCCGAGTCAGATAAGCCAGAAAGTAAGTGCATAGTAAAAAGGTACCTCATCCGGCTCTGCCTCCTCTCCTCCATCATCAACAAGCAGATCTTGTCAATGGCCAAGTCAAAAGTTTTGCACAACGACTACACCTTACGCCCTGCAATTCCAACGCTCATGAGCTAGACGAGTGAAAAAAAAAAATCAACTATGGACCAGATGATCGACTCGGACCACGTTTACGCTCAGCTGAACATCGACAATGACAGAAAAACCCGTAGAACCGGATGTACACCCCTAATGAAATGTTATAATGTATTCTTGTTATCTTCGAGCAATCGTGATCTTCTACGTCCATCGTACCTACATCTCTATCTCTTACGGATCGTAAAGTTGCCTCCGAGTCCGAGTTCCCAGTCGTCATTTGAGAAACTGGTTACTGAGCTCGTGTAATGCAAGGAGATAAGGAGGAAGGTAAAGCCTAAAGAAGGGACCGGGTGATGCCTAGAGAGAGAGGACACAGCGAAGGTAGAGCTCAAGGAAAAACTTGTAATATGAATGTATGCATGACGGATGAACGAGCTTGAGGCATGACAGGCCTCGGTTCTTTGATTGAGAATGAGAAGAGAGAGAGAGTATCCATTACTCCCACCCACTCCCTACTGTTCGAGGAGAAGAAAAAAAAAAGAGAGAGAATTGCGAGACTCCACTCAACTCCTCTTTCGATCGCTATAACTACTTTTTCAGGGTCATAAATCCTGCAACCGACAATATTACCATAAAAATCAAACTAGCACAGTGGCAAAGTGAAGCCGAGCAGCGATCTGTGTAGAGCTCGAGCTCCAAGCACCCAATCCTTCGGCCTCGAGGATGGGAAACTAGTGCAGGAGCACATGTATTAGAGCGGGAGAAACCTTGACTTCGATAATGATGGGAAGCCTGGGGGGGAGTTCATAAAAGCTTCTCCGCCGCCGGCAAGCGCTTGGAGACTCCAGAGTCCAGACAAAAGCCAACAGGGCCATTTTGCCTGTCCAACGCATCTTCGATCGAGAAAGAGAAAGAGAGAAGGAAGTTTGCAGGATGGAAGGATCTAGTAGCCGCGGTCCATCGCGCAAGTGGATACTTCATGCATGGCTCAGTACTGGTACCGGTTTTACGATTATAGTCAGAGAAGTCGCCGATAGTTGCTAAATTCCACTGGAAATTCAACAAGTCAACATTCACTCTTCCTGGTACGTACTCGCTTGTCAATTACGGGTACACGTATCTCGACTACGGATAGTTGAGTCTTCTGGGATGTTTAGTCACAGTCGCTACACTGCCCGTAAGGGAGGAAATCAGAAGTCATAAATGAAACTCCAAGAACGCTCCAAGCCCCAGACCTCGAGGCCCGCCACAGATGGAGAACGGGTGCGTATTGGTACAGGCAAGATGGGTTGAACACTCCCATTTGCTCACCACTCATCGCCGTCAATTCGGACACGCACTGGACCCGTTTACTCTATGTAGGTTTCCGAATCCTTTAGACTCGAGTACTTCCATGCATACAACAGGAATCAATTATTTCATTAATCTAACGCAAGTAAATTAGGAGTTCCAACAAATCAGAAGTCATCAGAAGTATGATCACTCTCCAAGCCGATTCTACAGAAAATCCCTCTCGACCCACTGTACACTTCTTTCGAAAGAATTCCTTTACCCTGGCCTGGGTCGGATACATTCTACAGTGATCTTCCATCAACTGCTTATAATATTCATATTCTTTGCACAAGGGCCAAACACACGCATGCGAGTTCGCCTGACCTTCTAGACGCTCTGCTGAATTTCTTCTTCCCTGCACGAATAGTCTCATTCCAAACAACTATGTATGTACGCGTATTCGCATACCGCAAACCCTTTGCCCTACAACTTTACACCCAATTCCAGCCTCGAGGCAAAAGGGAACACGTCAGAAATTTTCCGATGGGGACCGTGTTTCCGGTGTTGTAGACTTCAAAGTTCTTGTTGCTAATTTTCAAGCTGTATGGGGTACTGGATCAGCGCAATTCCTCCTTCGACAGCTCTTGCCAGCCAGTTCAGCGGTGTCCCATCACATTCATTGCTACCTACTGGTCTTTGTGGAGTCCGACGGCAGTGAACATTATCGGATAGGATCTTTTCCGCGGAACGCGGAATCCTCCGGCGGACTTTCCGTTCCGTCATCAGGTCTTTCTAACTTAACATCTATACATCCAACCGAAGCTTTTTAGCTCCAGCTACATTAGCGAGGTACCACGGTCCATAGGGTACGACTTGGCTAGATCCAAGGGAGACGCTAGGCTTTTGCGGAAAGGTACATCTCTCTGGTCCATCTCGGGGATAGCCCCTTGAGCGTTCAAATCCATTCACGGCAATTATAGAAAATAGTCTAACACTTCATAGGTCTCTCGCTACGAAAGGTAGTAATATCTGCTTTAAATACTTCAAATAAAGTCATCGCCATAGCATTCTACAAAGGTACTCACTCTGAGACTGATTTGTTTCCAGGGATATGCTGTAAAGATATTAAAAGTTTCCCTCCACTTCCTGTGAGTCGACACCCAGAGTAAGCAAATGGCGACTGAACCTTAGATTCCAGCTCAAACAAGCGTGATTTCATTTTGCTGCCGAATCTAAACCATCTCTTATGCCTCTATTCTGGCGCGAGAAGTTCCTTGTCAAATTGGAAGCGAAAGGCGACGTACCTCCGTGTCAGGTCCGACTCCCTTACCAAGCAGTTTAGCGTGTCCGACTCCAGGAACGCATAGTCGGGATGAACGTTTGACTCGTTCAGCTACTTATATTGGATGCTCATCACCCTGGAAGGTGACAAATGTCCTGGATTATCCTATGACTTTGTGCAATGTTGACCAATCTCATTCGAAGGAGAAACTCTATCATGCCTCGGCGCTGATCGTCAGCTTCTTTATGTTCATCTCCCAATTGGCAAATTCATTCCTGTGCATCTCGTAACCAATACGCTTTGTACGGCAAGTACTTATCATCGCTTTGTCCCCTCCCGAGTTCATAAATACCGGACGTTCTCCTGGCTGCCATTTACTATTCCGAGTTTTGGTCTTCTGGAGTTTATTCAATGTTTACTTTGAAACTATGTATATCCGGTCGGATTTTGTGAGAAGATGATCCGGGATTCAAAGTTCTTGTATGCCACAAGTCGAGTAAAGTTTGGAATTTTCAGTCGACCTCATGCATCCAAGCTCGTAATCACATTGCATACCGGCTTGCACTTAGCCCACTTGAAAAGTCGGTTTAATTCAACTTACTCTCCTACGTTTCGGAACGGTTTGCCAAAACCTTAAGTGAACTTAATTGGGGTTTCCGACTTCTTGATTCAGCATAGTTGACCATAATGCGTTCACCGACGCAGGTCAACGGATCACCGCCCCAATCAATTGCTTCTAATGATCTTCAGAACTATATTGAAGGGTAACCCCTACGCAATTCCTTTTATCCGACATTCTTCATATTCGTCCTGGATTGCCCTGAATCAGATCGCGAAGCTGCCAGTCGCGAGATTCATCAAGTACGTGATGCAAGTAGTCCCATCGATAAGCCGTATTCTTGGAAAAGATAGCAATGGTTTTTATCGATCTATAGAGTAATATGAGCGCCAATTTGCTAAACAAGGGAATGACGTTCGCTAAAGAGTAAAAAGCCCTCAGATCTTGGTCTGATAAATCTCGTAAGGATAAGTCTAATTTAGATATCCCTTGGATGCGACGTCTATCTTTATATTGCCTTTGACACACGCAACACATGTGTAGAGTTCGAGATAGAGCAACGTAGAGCTACACGTGGCAAGTTCGTCCAGTTCAACTGTCACTACTTCTTGTATATGATGCGCAATCAGGAGGAGCAACAAGCAACGCACATATGAATCGAGCCAAAAGTGTGGTAGACGGCACTATTCCAGCGCTAGAGGAAAGAAATGCTGGTCCGTTTCTTCCGATAATTCTCGAATGATAGTGCCCGAAATCACTTTTCATTGATTTACAGTACCACGAGGATCTATGCCGTCTAATGCTTTCTATATAGACTTCCCGAACCGTCCTCTCAACATTCTCCCCCCCAAAACTCATAACGGAAGGCTGATACCAGTTGAGATTGATCCGATTATGCGACTTGAATTGAAGGGGGAACACACAGAAAGCGCGTGTAAGCACTTGTACCTGTTAATATTCTTTCAAATACCGCGAACCTTGCGCGAACTTAACCCAAACTCAAGGGATTGGTTATACAGTGAATCCAGGTAACCCCGTTTGGTGAAGCAAAGGGGAGTCAACGATGAGCTTAACGCCACCTCACCAATTGATGGCTGTACCATCAGTAATGCAAATAGCGATGGAATCCGTATTGATCCAATGCATGGAGAGACCCGCCGCTGAAACCACAAAGGACGAATTCCCAGACCAAACCGACCTGGAATCAAATCTGATCGGCTCTCAGGAAAGTCTCGTCTTGCCATCCTGCTATCGACCAATATTACAGGCTACCCAGGGATCCCGCCTCCCGAACACTCTGTCGGTCGTTCACTTATGTAAGAGAGCCAGGGGGCTCCGAATTGAGCGTCAACTTTATCCGATTTTATTTCCGCATCGACCACAACTTTTCTCCAGTCTGCTTTAATATCATGGATCCTCAGCCAGACGACAACATAAATTACTTGAACAAAGGGTTTCCCGAGATGCGACTCCATGAATTTAATGAATACGAGTACCGCATATGCCAAAGGTTTCCATCGGGGGGCAGCGAGAGCTCAGTTGTTGTTGAAGTTACAGTTACAGTAAACGATGGTTGAAGTTCTTGGCAAAATCCTGATTTTTTTCCGGATATGCCAAATCAACCATTCTTTTGCAACCATTGTTGGTTACAAGGCATGTGCATTTGGGTTCGAGCTAATCCTGGGCTCACTAGGTTGCTACTGTACGGTGGAGTGGGCAAACCCTGAGGCGGCGAATGTGGTGGATAGGTCACTTAATTGTTTAGAGCAGATGCAACGCCTTCGCCTATTGATATCAATCCTTGGAACACCGTACGATTATACCGATATGTACTAGGGCTTAATTTTTTTATAATTTGGTCAAATTTGTCTTCTTAAGACATGCACTTCATGTGATGTGACAGCTCGCGGTCGACCTGTTACAGAAAATGTCATTCAATAATATGTAAGTATCTTGCTTTCATTAATATAGTCAAACCAACGCTAGTTCGTGCGAGTAACCAAAGAATTACCTCCAAAACTCCAAGACATGAACTTTCAGCTGGGTGTCAAGCCCGTACCGTATCGTTGTTCCATTACAAGCCTAGCATACAATTTTGTGTCTCCCATCAAATTTCCTTCAAAGTCCAACATCAAGCAAGTTAAACAGCTAGTAGACTATTTCTACAGCGGACTCGACGTCGATGTCCGCAATAGTGTTAGGCGGTAGCCTGTCAGCTGACCTAACCCCTGTGACTTTCAAACCGCCTGGACGTTCAATTCAAAACTTGGGAAAAATCACAGTCGACAAGATATATAAGGCGGGATCTAACCAGCCTCCACAACCATGGCTTCGAATTCCACCACCGGTTTCGAGCTCTTCCCAGAGCCCTCTCTACTCGCCCCACCCAAAGCGCCTCCTCGATTGCCTGGTGGGAACGCGCAAACAGCGAAAGCCCTGCTGGACGTTCTGAAAGATAATCATGAAAGGTGGCATATTTTCTTTGATGATAATGGACGACATAAGTGAGTTTGTCAAGTCTGACCATCAGATTTGTCTGAGTTTGCTCCAGTCACATTACCCATCAAATTCTTGCGATTTGGGCTTTCGGGGCACACCAAGAACTCATTCGAGAAAGCTACCTGAAGAACATTCCTTTGCAGCGCCCAATGCCTGAAATAAAAGGAGCCATAACTGCTTCGAACTTTATGGAACATCTCGGGGATGCGACGTCCGTTAATTTGGACTGAAAGCATTATTCGGTTTATTCAGTAATGTTTTACAGGTACTACTCCGCGTATCTAGCATTTTTCGACCAAGTTGTCCATGAACAGAAAGGAAACGCCAGTTTTCTATTGGAAGAATACATATTCTCCAACAAAGTCAACTTTGAACGCAAGTCGCAGCAAGGGCAATATCCCCAAATGGCATGTCGCTTCTTGGAA
Source organism: Collybiopsis luxurians FD-317 M1 (assembly GCA_000827265.1). Lineage (NCBI taxonomy): Eukaryota > Fungi > Basidiomycota > Agaricomycetes > Agaricales > Omphalotaceae > Collybiopsis > Collybiopsis luxurians. Next base: position 856,088 of record KN834756.1, on the reverse strand, counting down.
CACATCATGCACCCCCTTATTCATTTCGGATACGGTATTGAGTTTGGTTTGCCTGGGATGATGAGCGAAGGTTTGGTTCACCTGCTCTACTTGCCATGAAGTGTTTTCGTGTGCTGATCGGTCCGAAGGTCTTGCCCAAGCTGCAGCCCATCCGCTACTTCCAGCACCATTGATTCCTGAATTACTCTTCACTCAAGTATCAAATGCTCCAGCTAAGAGCAAACACCGTCAAGCGCGTGTACACGCTTTCACTGTTGTATCACGTATCCTCGCCGATCCTCAGTTCAAGATTCCTGGAACGAACCTGTTAGAAGTCATGCCACAGTTATTCCCCGCAAAGTCTGCTGCATTCGTAAAACATATGGACCAGTGGGATCTGGATGTTCAGAAGCTTGCCTCTGACCCAAAGGAGATTGACCGGAAGATCGAAGAGCTGCATTGGACGAATACAATACTTTATGCGGTATCGGGTTACAGCAGGAATCGCGAGTTCAATGCTGATTTCTTTTAGTAAGATCCGAGTCGCAGGACTAAATTTGAATCCCGTATGCGTTACTGATTCGAATTTTACTATTACAGTATGCATCTCGTCACTTCAGGCCTCTTCCTTCCTATTCTGGCGGCTCAGTTGAGCCCTACCTCACAAGCGCTTCTCTTGCGAACTTATTTTGCCATCTCTGTCTCATGGTGGATCCTCCAGGGTCGTGCGAGTCCGGACATTGCGTCGTTTATGACTGCGAAAGATATCATCCGTAACAACCAACCTCACCCTTCTTTTACAGGTCCTTCTCCCCACTCTCACGCCCTCTCATCCACCCCATCCATCTCCACTAACCCCAACCCATGGCTTCCCATGATCCAGCAAGCCGCCGTCCATCCAGACGACCATTTCCCTAAGATTCTTCGCGCCCTGGCTTATTTTGCGCTCTTATACGGAGGGCGAAAGGCAGGAGAGAAGGATTTTTTGGAGACGGAACTTGCGGGAGCGGAGATGCTTGATGGGACCTTGTTCGTTAGGGCTGCTGCTCTGACTGCGAGGAGGCTTGAGCATACTGAGGCGGATGAGTATCTTACGTATTGGGATAGGCTAGGGTTTTTTGAAGGTAGTGCACCAGCGGTCAGTAAGATGTGATATTTATTTGGTTACTGTGACTTTTCATGAATATAATGAATAATTAGTCTTGTATGTATGAAATATGTATTACATTGGTTGAAATTTGGTACCGGGGTATCGAGTGTTGTAGTTTTGCACCCATAAGTTGCAGAACCGCGAAGCTTCGAAGCAACCTCGATACTCCATCGGTGTCCAGAGTCAAGCGCCGGTTGTCGAGCAAAGTGAGGACTTTCGCTCCAGAGTTTTCCAGCAGTCCCACTATGTGCAAGAACAAACGGGGGTTCAGTAATAAACTCGCTATCATCCGCTCACTCATATTCCCCATTGTATCAATCCGTTCTCCTATCCTTCCAGTCATTCTCATACTATGCCAATGTCCATCACAGAGCGTTTCATCCCTCCCGCGCCTTCTTAATGTGTTACTACCACTGGTTAGCCTGCTGTACCAACAACTCGAGTTATCACAACTAGGTCTATGTCCAGGCAACTTTCAACGAGTCTCGCAGATTGACTGAGACAAGAGTCTTTGGATACTATCTCATATTCCTGACCGACGGATCCAGAGTCCCAGAGGCATGCTGCCATTTTGAAAGGCCCCGTAAGTGCTACTTTATTCCGAGATGGAGATCAATGCTCGAATCCAAGCTGGGGACTTCACTCAAGTTAGAGAAAGGGTGCAGCAAATTCTTGCCCCGCAGGAAATATTCAGAATATTTATACCTATTATCTGCTTTGAAATCTTTGTGCGGCAAGGCCGATGATTCAAAAATCACATAAGTAGATATCTTTGGGAATTTATCGCCACGATTAAATGATCCGATCCTTGCACTTCGTCATGATACTGAGAGTTAGAAAAAGTCGCACATGTGACAAGAACGAACGGGAAAGCCATTGGGCAGAAGGAAGCTATGTAGTAGCATTGGATTTTAGGAAATCCGGGGGCAATACGCGTGACGATGGGTGAGGCCGCGGTACATACAAGATTCGGAACGGAGAATCTACATCATAGGTCTGGATGTCGCCGCAGTCTACGCGCATGGTAGTGCCTAAAAAGCTGAGGCCCCACAGATGAGGAAGTGGGCAGTCATGTAGTATGAGGTTGTAACGCGAACGTAGTTTATCGGCACGAAACGATATTCTGCCTTTCCCGCCCAAGAGTCATTGTTGACGATAAGCACAGATTGAAGTCTTGCGTCGAGTACGATAATCTATATGGCGCAGTCGACGGTATCACGACTCTCATCCATAGCTAGACGTTGTGGAGCGATGTGACTGGTGAACTCGTCCCCGAAACGATAATTCAGGAGTTTATCGTAGGGCCTGTAAGTAGTAGTGATTTTCGAGTGTACCCTGTTGGCGGCTGATACGGAAGATAGTGAGCAAGCCGGCAGGCCAGACTGTGTCAGTTAAAAAAGACATAGTGCTGTGAAGCGTTGACAGAAGTAGGCTAGTAGGCTGGGCCCTAAATCCACGTGACATGATGGAGCGCCTATTTACCCGCCCATGACCCACACGCTCGCTGAACCTTCCATCATCAATAGCTTGGATCCGCGCTATAACCCATTTTCAGGCTCCAATTCTTCAGTTTTCTACATAACCTTTACCGTCGTATGGTCCGTATTGTCTGCTAGCATCATACCTCAATCGAACTCTTTTTTTTGCTTCTACTTGAATACAGCCGGTCCGGTTATGAAGGTTCATGCGCACATGCCGCTTTTTATTTTCAAGGTGGGCTGGTCATTATGATGTCTGGGGGAGGAGAAATGGTCGTCGGAGACAAGACTACAGCAATAATGTGGTTCACTCAGAATCAAGACCAACACCGTATCCATCCTTCGTCCTATTTCTCCCTTTCGGTCACTACTCTCTCAATCATGGATTCATGAATTGATGGGCACCAGCGGCCTGATGTGGAGGGAGAGGGCGAAGGGACGAAGAGATAGGAAATTGAAAAATGGATGGAACATCTTTTGCTCACTGTCTCGAACTTCGAGTTACTAGTAGCATTTGAAGAACCGCCTGCGTTGGTATCCGAGTCTTGACAGAAGGAAGTTCATTGAGTACGGAGCTAGAAGGAAGTGCATCCACCACATCCATAGTCTTGAAGGCGTAAGTTTGATTAAAGTCTCGCTTCATGCTCGCGACTGTGGTTTTTAATCAGTTAAAGGGTTTTCGAGGCCAGCATATAATCTGGAATTCAGTACGCCTCGAGGAAGAAAAACCTTGATCTCGGCTGATTGGCTTGAAAACTAGAACTATCACCTTTCGAAGTCTCCTTCAGTATTGAATCGACCCGTTGTGAGTGGGTCAGGGCTACAGAAAGAGCTCTTGTAGAGTTTTTGTTTGGATAGTGAGCTCACGACTGACTCAGACAAGGATCGCAAACGGCAAGTCAAGTCATTGGTTAATGACCACTGAGTTACTCCGGAAAAGCGCCGCTCTCTTTGGACCACATTGCAGCCCTAACGGATTCCGGCCCACCTGCCGAGACCTACTCTTTGCCATTCAGCGAGCTCGCCTGTAAAATGTTTTTGTCACACCTATCTGACTCTCTGCGAGCCATGGCGAAATGGTCCTGTGTGACCCTACAACACCAGACTACGGCCAGCGCATCGTAGACGGCGACGAAGCTAGGCTCTCATTTCCCGAGATTGACTTATATTCATGATTATTATTCCCGCTACTCACATTCTCAAAGTTGAAGTCCCTCCGTTACGAGCCACATTTTATCATTTGTTGTTGATAGTTCTCCATCAAAGCTATGCTGAAGGTCCGTCATACTGTATTTTGCTTCTTCAGCTCTTCCGTGTGCCAACTCTGCATCTAGCAAATGAATCGAGCGCCCTTGAAATTGCGAGACAACGATACCCGATTATTCCGGAGAAGATGGACAAGATATAACGCAGCAGTCCTCAAGCAAGCGGCCACGACATTTTTTCCAAGGCCAGGCATAATCAACAGACTCTTGCTCAGACCCTCGCTCAATGGGAACGGGCAGGTAGATTCTCTGAGACTTGATTCAGCCAGATACTTCCCAGAACGGTTGGTAATTTCTCCCTTCCGATAACTCTTTACCTTCGCGGATTCTTTGAAATTTAGAACCAGCAAAGGCAATTGCAAACGCTTTCTCAATGGACGATATGACTCTGATCGCTGCTGAACAGGGTGACGAGTTTCTTTAGCTCTATGGCAGGGTAGGCACTGCGGAATCAGCCGAGATCGTTAAAGTTGTTGAAGACGATGGTGGCAGTATCTCGGCTGAGGCTCTCTTGGGCATCTTGCGAAATTTGGAAGCGAAAAACACAGTTACATGTTTGAAAGCAGTCTTGCAATATAGTAAGATTATGATTTCGGGGTGACGGCGTGTATGATATTTTGCTCTTTACATGTTCTGATCGAGATTCTATTATTCATTCGTACAAACATCGAAAAAGCTTTTCCAGATTACACATGCGCGTATGTTCAATATTTTGCCTGTTCGATGTAGAGCTATTGAAAATTAACCTGACGTTTTAGACTATGAGGGACGTAAGCAAGCATACTTGTCATTTTCAAAGCTTCCCCGAGAAGAGAGCGAATTATTGAATTGTACCCTGCTTTCGTATTGTGAGTGAGCGCACCAGCGGGCCGGCGGTCCGTTGGTTGCGTCGGGATTTCGGTCGAATTTGAGATGTGGCGCTAGTTCCGGACCGCCATCTTGTCTCTGTTCCACAACATGGATCCAGCGCCCGACGACAACGATAATTGGAAGTACAGTACACCCCCTGAAATGCGTCTCTTTGAACTCAAAGAGCACCAGTGCCGTAGGGACTCATGGACGACCCTGTACAACTCTGGGAGTGACCTCAAGTCGACCGTTGAAGTTACTCTTAAGGACGGTAACTGGAGTGTCTTCGACGATCCAGATTATTTTCGTATGTTTCAGGTTAGGCGATTTTTTGGAACGATTCAAGGATTTCTCAAGGTCCGTCAGTCCTATTCGGAATGGTTATTCGGGTTCACATAGTATCTGTTCATCAGGGTGACCTCGACCTAAGTGGAAGGCATCAGTCGGTTGTTATCTCGTGCTTCAACGTTTGAAAATTGCTGACTTGGTCTATAAAGAGGTTAGACGAGCTGAAGCCGTTGTGGTCCGCCTATTTCGAAGATTTCCTTGCCCTCAAAAGCTCGGCTTCCGCTTCCTTCAGGAACATCGACGATATTGACTTGACTCCCAACCATCGCCGGAAAGAGATCTTCCACACCGTCGATAAAACTGCGTGGAAGGACTTCAGGGTTAGATGGAAGATTCCCCGGGCGTGCAAATTCAATGACCTGGTTTCTGAAGCTGGTGAGACCTTCTGAAACGCTAGATGTGGTAATTTTTGTGAACTTTCTTTTTAGATATCGTCTCCAAATGCTTTTTTTTATCCAACTTTGAACCAAAAATTCAATCGCTATGCCTCACAGACCTTCCGAGTGAGATGCTCGACCATATCATATCCTTTACATCATTGGAACAAGCTCGACTACTTTCTGCGACTTGTAGACAGCTTCGTCAAATCGGATTACCATATCTATTTGAGGTGAGACCATGTTTCTTTTTGATTTGCAAATTACGAAGGCCAGGATAATGATATTATTACCATTAGACTCGAGACCTCAGTATCCGGCTCCCCGATCCCAGCGTAATTCTAGAATCGAAGCAAGAAGATATGGACCGCGTGCAAAAGGAAGTAGCATTGGGGGCTCGCGGAAAATTCTTAGGCGACGTTGAGTTTTTTCTTTCACGCCCGGACATCGCGCAACAGACGCGCCGAATGTGGTTCAAAAATGACTTTCGGACTTACAAAATTGAACTCGATGGTGATTTGGCATCTTTCTATGAACCTATTAACAATGCTGTGTGCAGTACCCTGCGTGCTGCGGTCAATCTTCACGCTTTAACGATATACACCTACGACCTCGAACCTGATTTGTTGATCGCCCTTTCCCAACTCCGGTACCTTCGTGAACTCTCCCTGATCGGTTGTAGACGCAGCGACATTCTGATGACTTCGATCGGCATCTTGCCTAAATGCAACCAGGTCCGACTCCTCAAATATGCAGACCACTCGAACGATTTTGATCAGGGAGAGCTCTCTTGGTTTATGCTTTTTCTCTTTCCTGGCTTGCAGGTGCTGAATTTGTTGAGTCCGGATGGAGAATTGAGCTATATCCCTCCTCCTCCAGTCATTATTCGACAGACAAACATCTTTCAGAAAATTCGATACCTTTCGCTCTACCACTTTTACGACCTCCCCGCCCTATCAGACTGGATTCGCCGTAGTCATTCTCAAAGACCTCTCGAACTCACTCATCTCAAGCTCATGCATGAATGGGGTCTTTCTGATGAAGACGTGATGGAGCTACTCGATGTCCTCCGTCTTCACGCAGCCCCCCTTCGAGTACTAGCTTTAGACGGTCTGCGGGATGCTAACCTAGCGCTCTTCGAGCATATCGTGGATTGCTTTCCTGATCTCCTCGGCCTATCTCTTATCCGCCGAGAAAATTACCGCCAATATAACAGTGAGCCTTGTAGCTGGCCCAGGGCATCGTGGGAGTACGCTCCAATCTTTTCTCGATTTACCAGATTGGAGTATTTTTCCTGGAATTTCCGTCTCTTAGATGACCATACATCCTATCCGGCAGTTATGCTTGCATTCGAAGAACAAGCTGAATTCGAGAGACGAGAGGAACAAGCGAGGATGACGGAAATCAACTGGGATCTTTGGGAACTTCTATTGGTTTCGGACGAGTTTGATTGTGTGGATGCTGCTCGCTTGTTTGCAGCGTATTGTCCGAGCCTGAAAACCTTGTCTAGCTTTAGGGGGTCTTCTTGTTCTATCGAACGAAGTGAGCGTGGAAGCAGTGTAATTACCAGCTCGGTTTCTTTTAGGGATGCGATGACGATGTGGGGTCCTGTGTATTTGCAAGGATGGCAAGTCGACGCGGGTAAACTGGAGGAGAAAAATTCGTCTACGAATGGATCGGAAGGGGATGGAGATCATTTATGATTTATTCTATTCTTCTCTTTTGTAGCTTGTAGCTCGATCGACTTTTTATCATCTTTTCCACGTAATTTAAATACATTTCTAAAGCCTTTATAGTGTTTCAACAATTTTGATTTTCCTCTGGGACCTATTCATTCATCGTCTTGACCGGTTAGCGTAGATTGAACTTGTCAGGGTTCATGCGTAACAACATACAAAGCACAAAATTAATCATTAATGAATTGATGATAAGTTTTTAGTGAAGCTTCATTGTGCCAATCATCGGCAAGTTAGAACCGTCAAGCGCAGGAAAAAACAATTTACTTACAAGTAACTGAACTAAATTTAAAAAAAGTAACTTGACAACTCACGGTTGTGCCAATTTCCAAAGCCAGATTCCAACACTGGCCATCAGAGATAAATGAATAGAACCAATAGTGAGAACCGGGACATCAGAGACAAGATGCCAAAGGCAAGAGACAAATGCCCAAAATTGATGAATATTTCCATCCACTTTATTACTGCTCCCCCCTTCCTGTATTCCTTTGAAAGTCTGTTTGACAAGCCTTATAAAAACCCTTGTTCCGCCGATCTCTCCAAGTTGGAAAAATAGCATCCTCATTGCTCTTGGTCCGGTGGTGAGTATAGAGAAGAAACCAGATCCATCGTCCAGCTCAAGTCAAGAATGATAGCTGCATGAAATTTATAAATTGATTGTCCCGTCATTGCAGATTTGAATTTGGCTTTAACTATAGTGGATATGAGCATGGCAAAAGCAATGGCAAGCATACCAATGAACTGGTTCTTGAAGATGCCCTTCATCTCATCGGCCGTAATCACTTTACTGAAAAGGTTTAGAGCAAGGGACAAGAAGCAAAGTACTGGACATAGATGGCAGTATGAACACCTATGCCAGAGATGCCCAGATTGGGAGGGATGCAACTCGAGTTTGTGGTGGTCAAGAGCAAGAAGTTGTGCAGTTTGTCCATCAAGACTTACAGGACCAACATCAGGTATGCCTGCCTGTTGCCTGTCACACCATGCTAATCTGTGCGCCCTGTGCTTACCAAGTCCTGTCGCATTTGCATCTGCTCATCATGACAGGCAATGACGCCTGTGAGTACACTTTGATCCAGTATCCAAAGTTGTCTCTCGGGCTTCACGGTATATCTGCAAATCCATGGCAACCGCTAACTCTGTACATAGGAGTCACAATCTGTTGACTAGGGCCATTCAATTAAAATATATCTCATGACCCTTTTCATTTGTCGAGTAAATTGTCATTGGCCTGAGAGGAAGCTCTCAGTCAACGTAAGCTGTCGTTATCTTAAGTGACTGCAACTTTTTCATACTGATGTTGCTTGCCCAGCGGTGTCTCGTGGCTAGGCCCGTGCCCACCTGGCACCTATGTGTGCTTCCTGACATTCATTGCCCACGTTTGGTGCTATTCTTCTTGCTCCCAGTAAAAATGCAATCTACAGTCATGAGACTGTGTATTACTCTGCTGGGAGTCCTATAGTGTTTCTCAATGAATCAGAGTTCAGTCTATGAGTCATTTCGTCTCGGCCACTCTTGAAGTGCAATACAATAGTCTCCTACAGATAGAGAACATGTCAATCAGTGTACTGATGCATGTGTTGTCCATTGATTATTCAAGACTTTTGGGCAGGCCGAATAAGCACTCATTAGATCACATAATCACCGGCTAAACATGTTTAAAGCGTCAAATTTGTTGTCTCCATTCCCTGCATCTATAAACTTTCTAGTCGGGAACATAGTTCCAGAATCTCATCTTTGGAGGGACTCCGAGGGAGTGTATTAGTTCCAAGTCTGACTCGATCAGAATCTGGTCAAACTCCCAATTATAACAATGCTGTCTTGTAAATGTTTCATTTTCGAGCAATCTTCTTCACCCTTACACTTCTGATTCTTCTTGAGTCAGTCTCTCGGTCCAAGAGGTTCAAATGAGTGCAAATGCATGCCGAAGCGAGAGGTTTGAAGTACTTATGGCATAGAATTATATAATCTCATTAGGCGCTTAAACATAGTTGGTGCTGTTTGTCTTCGAGTACTGGCTGTAGACAGCCTACAGACCACCAGTATGGGAGGATGGAGATGATGTACAATCTGATTCACATAAAGGGAGAGGCCGGCGTGAAGATTCAGGACTTGCGCAGCAATGTACGAGTTCGGATAGATAGCACTTGTTGCGTGGAAACCACACTGTGAGCATATGCTTTCTGGAAATTACCTCATTCATTGTCATTTTCCCTGTCCTCCGGTTACAAAGAAATGAAATTCCACAAAACAATTTTCAGTGGTGCTCAGTGCTCATGCGCCAGCTGGGCGTGCAAAGTTGCCCTTTTTTATCAAAGTTGGATCAAAGATTGATATTTGTACTGAATAGTTGGCAACCTTCAAGTTTGCTCTCTCGCTGCACCCACAAGAGAAGTATTCGTACTGTAGGGAGTACGTTATCTGTATTCTCTCATAATCAATGGGAATTTGTCCTGAGTTCATGAAAAGAGGATGCTCTTGAAGCTCAGACCCGAGAGAAGGTGATTGACTTGCTGCTCGGATGTACGGATGGAGGCCATTCGTTGTTCCTATTTTTGCGGTGGAAAGGGCCGAAGGGTCTGCAGTAAGTCCTAAGGAGCCAAGAGCAGATCACCAAATTTGTCCAAACTTTGCTAAACCTTATGATATAGAGGTATACCTTTATTTCACTGGAGGAATGGGGTGTGATCATAGCGGTATAATATTTTGGACAATTTGATGTACGTCGACACTACGTGCATATGGCCATCATGTGACTCTGGGCAAGCTTAAGCCAAATATGGACTAGATGAATGCGACGCGTTTCCATTGCAACCTGAAGGCCATCAGGAAAAACCTAAAGTGAATATTATGCCACAACTTGTCAAAGTTTGTCAAAGTTGTAAAATTGCGGTACTTTCGATCAAAATCCTGTCAAATTTTGTAACACTTTACAGTAATGATGTAAAATGTGGTTGTAACATGAACGTAATATTCTTGAAATTTGATACATTGAAAAATTTATAAACAAGTGGCCTCAAAGGAGTCCTTGAAATGCTGTGCAAAAGCTATAAGATATTTTGCAGGAGTGGCTCAGACTTGGGCTTGCCGCAAGAGCGGTGAACTTATTCGAAGTTCTAAGTCCCTTCGAACACGTAAAGAAGTAGCAAGTTCTGCGATCATGTGATGGCTGTCAATTTGTGTTGACTCTCTTTACGTGTTGTTCAAGAATCAAAAGCTCTTCCTGACTCCGTTCCTTCACTATCCCTTCCCTCCCTACCCAACCCGATCTACCTCTCCCTTGGCTATCCATCATGAGAAGAGTTATCACCTTCTTACTAGCACTTACCTTCTTAATATCTTTCACTACAAGCAACAAACAGCTCCCCGGGTATTCTTTCTGCTGTCCGGAGCCTCAAGCATGTTCAAAAAAGTAGTAGAACGAGATACTCAATATGCAAGGCATGTGGCTGACCATGTACGTGCTTATTACCTTCATGGTTATTCTTTCTCACCATTTATTGTAGGTCTCAAGTCCCAGCGGTCAACGAGGGAAAAATTTCTCAACAGCAGTGGGTGTTCCTCACCTCTTTATTGATTTTCCTCTGATAACGCTATTCAGACCACACATAAATCGGCCTTTTGAGTAAGTGAACCTCACCAGCACTGGAAGAATTTCCTAAATGACAGTGCGTGTTCCTCACCGCTTTATTTATCTGCTCTGATACCGGTATTCAGGCCACAGGTAAGACCACCATTCGAGCAGACGGACCTTTACCGACGCCTAGCTATTATGATGTGTTGCGAAATGGCTGTATCGTGCACCTAATTTGTACATCCTTCCTGATAAATTTGTGTTTCTATTAATTTCGCTGTTGTAGGGTTGTAGGTGCACTAATGCTGTATACGAGAACACAAATGACTCAAAATTACCCCAACTTGGACTTCGGCGGAGTGGATTAGTGATTGTAGCTCTCGGATGTTGTTAGATGCCATTTGTACTCTTGTAATATATATATGTTACTACGAAAATTGAAGCTCATTCTTACAATTGACATGGTGTATTATATGCATGAAAATAATCATATCGACGAAAACCTATGCCAAAACTGAATCTAAACTATGCCCAGATTTGTAAAATTTTGACAAATATGGTCTAAATTTTTTGGGGGGGTCGTCGGATTGATGTCACACTTTGTCAAACTGTCAAATCAGTCTTATTTTCACCTATTTTGTCTGAATGAGTCAATGTTTGACAAAATGTGCATTTCGAGGTTTTCCACATGAGCCAGTTTTGTAAATGTATGTCTCTGATGATCCCTTCAATAATCACAGCATGTGGCGCGAATTGAAAGATTGGAAAGAGATGAAAAATGGAGGTGGAAAGCATCGACTTGCTAAACTTGTCCGATTTGCCCGACTTGCTCAAAATAGCATGCTGCAGATAAGAACTAGCTTGCGGCAAAAACTGTCACAGCTTGCGGCTTGCTGCTTGAGCCGCTTTTTTATACTGAGCCAGCGATTTTTGGCAGGGTCAAGCAGGGTCAAGTTTGGCAAGCAAAACTGAATTAATTATGGTGTCGGCTAGTAGTTTTCAGAAAATGCATCTTAGTGCTTGTGTTTACCTACAGACAAATGGCCCCATTCTGTAACTACAATACAATAATGCATCTCTACCTAAATTTTAGCTAGAATACCTTATGTTGACTGTAACTAGAGTCTACATTAGAAATTTTTTCAAAAAGTTTGACAGGAACTGAGAAATGACAGACCATGGCCAATGAGCCATCTCAAGCACGTGTAAAGCCACATTTTGCCCAATTCTCAATTGGGAACCCGCTCCAGGGTTTACAACAAAATTGAGTCAATAGTTCAATTACAGCCCACCAAAAATTGGGGTGTCTACTAATTACTCTAAGGAAAATTCCTACTTTTGAGCTCAGTATCGATATTTTCAGCGAAGTGCTCAAGCGGCGCCGGGATTTTCCCTTCTTGCGAGCGCCTACCTGCCTACTTACACGTGACCACAGATGTCACATGCACCCCTAACATAGTGATTTACAGTGCTAAATACTCTTCTTATGCCCGCTTTCTCTTTTTCAATACACATACCACAGACTCAATTTGACCTCATAAAGCTAGGCTCGTCCCAGTTCAAACAAATTTGATGCTGTACTACAATCAAAATCAATGAGTATATTATAGACTCAAAAATCACTTACCAGATTGACTTGCAAGTTTTTGTATGCATTGAACTGTATTGGTATTACCTTGCTTTGTTTTCATTGGTAATGGAGCCCAGGACTAGTGCATTCCAAGGTTAAGCCACCCCTGTGCTTTTGAGTTGAACAGCCAGAGCCAGAAGCGATATTATCTAACAGCTCATTGGAAGTGTCATTTAGAACAATTATAGCTTCTGGTATGGATAAGCTATTGTACCATTTCATTCAATTCAATGCGGCTTGTGACCTGTGACCAAGTGCCAAAATTTTGGTTTCAACTCATTTGAGAGTGACCTGTGATTCCTTAAAAATTTCAACACTTCACTCACCACTTAACCCCCATGCTGAAATAATATTAGAGAGGTCTGCTATTGCAGATCTTTTTTTGTTGGATTTGCTCTGACAATGAGAATCATATTCCTACTACTTCCAACAAACCAGACAGAGGATGAGCTTCCACTGGTAGAGCTTGTCACTGTAAACTATCCCAATCCAACAATTGCCATTGAGGAGTTCATTGCCAAACTGCATCATAAAATGTCAAGAATGAATTGACCGCCTTGAGCGGCTTTTTGGCTTGCACACAAGGTACCATACCACCTTCTACGTTTAACTCTCTCTCAACAGCGACAACTATGCTCTTGCCTCAGAGTCTTTGTTAGACCTTCACTGGAGGCTACAATGGAAGCATATCCAGCTTGAATAGAGATAAAAACAAATAGGGATTTACTGTTCCACTATCTCGGAATGCTATATTTTTATTTACTACTCTTTCGAGGAACCTGACTGGAAAATACAACCAAAATGTGCTAAACCTTCAATTATCAAACATTATGGCCTCTTTAATAATTCTAGAGGTTGCTGTGAATTGAACGGTCGTGAACAGAAGAACATCGGAGGCATAGAGAATCAACTTACGAAAATTGTCCGGCTTGCCCGAAATAGCATGCCGCTAATAAAAATACCTGGCTTGCGGGAAAAACTTGCACAGCTTGCAACTTGCAGCTTATGCCGCTTTTTTGCATTGAGCTGGCAAAATTTGGCAAGGTCAAGTAGGGTCAAAATTCAGCAAGCAAAACTGAATCAATTCCAATGTGACAACTGGTGCTCAGGAATAGAATAAAATTTGAAAAAATTGACCAAAAAAAGTGCAAAAAAATCAACCATCAGATCAATTTGACACCTACCGAAGTGACCTCCTGTGACTGGTTAAAATTTTTGAGTTTATTAGGATCTGTGATGAAATCGTACAATACTCAACAAAAGTCTTTTTGTTGAAGTATTAACAAATTTTCACAAAAGTGTTAGGCTTCTCAGCAACTTCTTGGAGTTGGCCGTGCTAAGCGGCGATGAGGTGCTTAGAGCACCACCATTTTCAACGACATCTGCCGTAGGAAGTTCTCCCGGCTTGTGTGGCCATGAATAAGCTGTGTTTGGGCCCTGAGAATGTCACATTTCAGTACTTTCCCTTACAAGGATCAGCCTGAAAAACATCTGAATGAGCTTGGAGGTCAATGGGATAAATTCAGCATACTGCAAGATAGGTATCCCACTGCTCCTCACTAGCTTGAACTCGTCGATTCTCTGAGTCCCACCCCCAGCTGAAAATGTTGGCAAGTTCCTTGAATATTTGGTAATCATTTTTGAGCTAAGTTAACTGAGGTTCCTGAATAAGAGCTATGTGGATTAAAATAATACTCTTACCTTGTCCAATGGTCCCAAACACTAAATACAATTTTTAGATCTCCTGAGTCTACTGATCAACTCACTTCCTTTGAGTGCTTCAACAATGGCATTGATGGATGGCTCCTTCCACCCGCCATTGTCAATGTCCATTCTTTCATTCTTCTGTTCCAACAAAATTGAAATCATGAGGCAGTCATCCTCATTAGAAAAAACGGCATGTTGACATTTGGGTTTTTCGGAGGTTTTTCGGAGGAAGGTGTATTGACAGCTGACCTGGATACCTTTTTTGGATGTTTCGCAGGTACCTTGTTGTTCTTTTAGGGGGTAGGTGTTTTTGGTCAGTATTCTCTTTGGAGCTTTCGGAGTCCTTTTTTGTTGGTCATGCCATCAAAGAAATCAACACAAGAGCAGAGCAAAGAAAATAGGTAGGGCAGTTCAGCGCCCATGAGCATATCTATTGCATGGGGCTTCCCGCATTTTTACAGAACACCCGAAAGTGAGGTGTCGGGCAAAAATGTGATATCTATCTATTTCATATCAAACTTTTAAATTTGGTAGGGAAATTGCTATTGCGTTGTAGTTACAGAATGAGGCCTAATTCATTTCTACTCGAGTCCACAAGAATGCCACCAAATGTACATTTGTCCTGGCAGGCAGTAAACACCATCATTACATAAAGGTGCTTTTTTTGAAAATAATGCTACAAATAAATCAATAGCTAGTATTGTTTTCACAGAGCAATGGCATCAAAAAATAAGAATTGACATGTCGGCGCATCTCACCAGCTCACACACTACACGGACTTGATTTCTATCAATATTTGACTGTACAAACTTCATGCTGTCAAACTGCCCAAAAACTATCTTGACCCGCCATTGATTCTTTGACAATCGGAACTGGTCCCTGCAACGAGGTAGCGCCTACCATCACTCATGAATATGATTGCAGCCTAATTATACCCGATTTATCGCATTGATCATATTACAGATAGCAACAAGCTGTCATGGTTTGTTTTCAGCTACTTCCCGTCCACAATCAACTACGGAAGACCACAGCTTCTGGCAGACTCGGCTTTAGCAGGAATTCGAAAGTTTGTGTATTTGCTATAAATACGCCATGAGGAAACCTTTTTGCTCCCTGATCTGGTAGGAGTTGTATTTTGACATCCCGTTATTGAACATTTTGAAAGGTCCTGATGCTGGAGGTTGGCTCTCACTGCCTTGCTCGAAAGGCCTTGATAACTAAATGTCTGCCAGGAAACTCTTTGCCACCTGGCCCCAGGAGCTCGTCCTCATAAATTCTCTTCTCACCCCCGTCCCTTTGAACACCCGATGGCGACTCCAGATACTCAAGTTCCTCGGCTGGTCATTGTAGACGACACGGATCCAGCTATTCGCTACTCTGGTGCATTTTCCCCTAACCCAACCGGGCTGTTGGACAAAGAAGGTTATGGAGGACCAGTGTTCAATCACACAATCACTGGCACCACAACAAATGGTACTCTCAGTTACAGCTTTAAAGGTAAAGAAAAAAGGCTCTTCAGGCAATCTTCCAGTTTTAACATTTGTCTTACTGCTCAAAGGCTCATTTGTTCGTGTCGTGATTGCCTCCATCGGTTCCGGCACCTGGATTTGCATGGTAGATAATCACCTCATGGCGAACTTTGTGGTCAACACTTATCAAGTCACCAACCACATTGCATGCGACTCTGCGGAGACCCTGGCCGGCTCGGCAGATGAGCATACTTTGGACATTATTTTCAATTTCTCTCCCACTTCTCCTCGCAACTCGTCGCTCTGGCTCGACAGTATACAATATCAGCCCTTACCATCCGATCCGCTAGATGCAGTGACTCTCCGTGTTCATAACAGCGATCCTTCCGTGAGTTATAGTAATAGCTCTGGAGCATGGGCATACCAAGGAATCGGTTATAATGCGACAGATAAAGATGAAACTAGTGTGACTTTTAATTTTAACGGTGAGTATGTTACTGACTAAACCAGGACATGGAAGGTGAATCCTTCATAGGTACTTCTGTGTCACTTTACTCTATAAATTGGGGCGGCGAATGCAATCCAACAACTGCTTTCTATTCTGTCGATGAAAAATCGACTGATTTTGATCTTCCTGGAAGTACAAGGATAACTAATACCGGTCACCTTGCAACAGTTCACAATTGGCCACTGTTCACGACATCCGACTTATCTCCTTCTCAGCATTCCTTGGAAGTTGCCACTGCTTACAACACGACGATCTCACCCCAGTATCTCACTATAAGCTATTTCGTCATCAAAACCAATCCCATTAATCCCAGCTCATCAGGGTCATCCGATTCCGGCCATGATTCTACTAGTACTTCTAAAAACAGACAGGTGGGCACTATTGTGGGCGCAATAATCGGTGGCATTGTAGGACTTGTAGCAATATCTTACATTATTCGCCACCGTATCCGCTATCTTATCGGCTATCTACAACGAAAAAGAGAACGGAAAAACAGCTCAAAGCCCAGCCCAGATATGCCTCCCCTTAACAAGCGCGCATCAGGACACAGTGCAGTAATACGTATTGAGCTCAAACCGAACCAGGCTTCCCTGAACGAGCTCGACCCGGAAATGACTTTGCTGAACGAACTCAGACCGCAAAAGCATCCTCAGAACACTGAGAATAGGCTCAACACGCAATATCTTCCCCCGAGCAATGACGACCTCCGGCCACATCGCAACTCAGCGCGAAGTACAGTGGACTGAGGGATGCATATCAATGGTGTTTGAGGATGAACTGTCCAAGTATGAAAGAGACCTAGTTGATGTTCTAAGGACATTTGAAAAATTTCCTTCTGCTGTTACTCTACCATGAAAATTGCAAAGTAGTATATATATAAACAATATATAAATCACAGGACATAAATTATTATAGCAATAAAGGTGGATAAAAACGGCTGCAAAGATACAAGGTGTTGGTCTGAAGAATGCATCTATGCTCTCAGATTGGGATCTAGATAGTGTGCTGGGCATGTATGACAATAGGATGTATTGAGTGCAGTTGGAACGCAGATGGAGCCTTTGAATGGGAAGGAGGTGCCAATTGTCTGATATTAGGCACATCTTGGCTGATGGTTTGATAGTTATTTCAGCTTATAGTAACTGAATGTGTCAAGGACAGGGGGCTGCTTTGAAATTGGATAGGACCAAGATGTAACTACATTGCATGGTCATTCTGCAATGCCTAATGCTCCCACTTCAGATGCTGTACATTCATTCTGGTTAGGCTCAAGACCCTTCCTAGCTAAAAAATATCTGCTGATAGTTGTGTAGGATGGCCACAATATTGATACATTCTGCTACCACTCAAAGATGGAGAACGTCGGCCTTGAAAAACAAGTCATTTGATACATTTCATGTCACACTTGATGACATCTGATTCTTTCTTAAGCATATGTATTACTTGGGACAGGAAGAGTTTGGGTAAGTCCTAACCTGGACATCATAGCCTGTAGTGAAAAATTATTAGAGTTGCATCTTCCAAGCTAGGTATAGCTCAACATCTATTCAGTAGGTCACTTCCTTTAAAGCTGAATTACATGCTGTCATGAGCAGACTGAAAGTCCTGTGGACCACCATCAGCGAGTAGGATATGGAGAGGACGCATTGGTAGGTGGGTAGACATGGTTTATTTTCAGTATCTCAAATTGTACAGTCATATTGTACATTGCCTCTTTTGCAAAATCATTTGTCTATCCAAGCTCTCCTGCTTGTCCATCTGCAAATCTATGAATGATATTGCTCTCACTGCTTGTTGATCCCCACAAGCAGGTCCTTCCAACTATGCATCCCAAACAATCCCTCAGAAAGTCAATATACTTCTAATGCAGAAGAACATATCATACTCAAATGCAGGTCCTGTTCTGTATGCAAAGATGTCAAATTAGCTTTGGACATTGTTCAGCCATTGGAAAGGCATTGTAGCATCCAGTTGCATGCATTATGTTAGTGCAAGAGAATACACAGAACACTGGGGTAACAAAGCACAATATAAAGTTTCAGACAACACTTGAAATATGCGGTAGAAGAATTGCACACATGAAGACTTACATTTCCTGAACTTTCTTTGATTCTCAAATCACCCTGTTCACCCCTTCATTCATGCTCAGCCATGGCAGGATGCACCATGCTGACAATTATAGTTGCTCATAGTAAGCAAAGGGATGGGATCAGCAGCTTAGGGCTCTAAACATATGGCTTGTAAATTTTATGGATCATGATCTCTAACTGTACCATGTTTTGATAACAGATATGGGATATGGTATGAGTATATGCAGTAGCCAAAAAGGTCCTGTAATTTGCCTGTCATACAGCCATAATGCAATACAGGTATGACCACCCCTTACCTGTACCATGTGCTTGATGCTAAGATGGAGATATGTGATGAGTACTGTCCCATATACTGTAGCATTTTGAGCACTTTATATGTCCTGTGTCCACAGAGTATCTTACAAAATGAAATGTTCCACCCTGTCCAATGTCCAATTGAGCTCTTGCAAAATTTTACCTGGCACTCAGGGGCATTTAACCTTTTATGGTAAATTTTGTCAATTGATTCATGTCCAGACATCCAACAGGTGCTTACAAATAATAAATTTTATATAATTTGTCCCACTGTCCCACCCCTTATGAAGTGCTCAAAATGCTGCAGTACTGTCTATACACAGAGAAAGGTGGCCTTAGAGCCTTAGTGCCCAGTGGCCAAGCAAAAACTGACCAGGCCTGGTAGGGGATACCCAACCCAGAACCCACACCATCTGCCCCATACACTAGAGTGAAGTATACTTCTTCCTACTACACAACCTCTGACTCAGCTGACTTATCTACCAAGCATGATTAGCCACAGCTTGCAAGAAGGGGAGCCCTCCCCCGCCGGTATCTTTTAAAACATGATAGATTGTACACTTCAAGGAAACAAAATCAGTTAATGCAGGAGATCTAGACAAGACTCAGTGGAAGGGGAAAATGTAGAATAGATCTCAATCAACAACACTGTTTTTGTGCACTGCTCAAAACTCTAGTGCAGCTACATACATAGATTGAGCCACTCATAAGACCACTAGAACTTGCCCAGGATTTTCTTGAATGTAAAAAAGGGGGTTCAAACAAAACCAACTATTGTCAGGTATATGAGCGGGGAAGATGGCAATGATAAGATGACAATATTGTACTGAGAATCTCACTGAGGATAGCTTTGTCTGTGTATATGTTTGCCTGCCTTTTGCCTACCTTATCACTAAAGATATCTATGGCAAGATTCCCAGTGAGATATTACCACCTTATCATCACCATTTTCCCTGCTCATATCCCTAACATTACTTAGTCATAATGTTTGTGCTACAATCATGGTCAAGTTTGTAACTTTGCAATATTATTGTGTTTAGGATCAGGATTCCACTGTACAAAAGTTCCCCTCGTCTGCGCAGAAGACAACCACAAGATGACTTTTTTTTTTACCAGTAACCAGCATCCTGGCTTTAGCACTGGCTTGTCCAAACTGGCACCATGGTTCTGTCTCAAAATCTGATGAAAGCAAGAAACACTGCTCTGTTGTGTTCTTGAGTAAGTATGCAACTATGTTCAACACATATGTACTTACAATCCCAGTGGAGTATGTGAAGAGATGGATTCTACAACAAACAGACTTGGCAGTTGGGAGAGGTGTATGAATGAGATATGAAATGATATGATGATCATATGAATTCTTAGGAAGGGTGCAAGTGAGCGCTAGTAAGCATTTGGGGTTTACAGGAGAAAGGAATATCTATCATCACTGTGTCTAATGGTCTGAACAAGGAGCAGAGGGAATGATATATGTGTAGAGCAGATGAAGACTGTTGAAAGACTGTTTAAGGTTTCTGGAGTCATGATTTTCTGGTACTATATTGTGCAAAAGTAGGCCAGTCAACAAGTTGCATTTGTTACTGGCAATCCAAGCAGTGTAGGAAGAGGTAAAATCTTGTGCTTGGCAAGCACTGAGTTTGAACAAAATTTGGAGATCTTCATCTTTCCAGAATCAACAAGAGTACCCAGAGAAAAGCCTGGATGGCCAAAAGTGGTAAGAGTGGCTCAGAGGCTGGACTGACTCTGACTCATTCTGACCTATCGTGACCTTCTCTGACTTGTCTTTGACCAGAAAATGTTGAGAAAATGTGGTCCAGGTTTTAAATTGAAGAGACTTATCCCAAGCTCTCCACTAGTTCTCACCCAGTAGTTTTCACCAGCTCTGGCCTGATTTAGGCTTGTATCCAGCCTGTCTATGAAGGCCTAATGAGGACCTGTCAATAGACAGACTGGCAGATCTCATGAATGTCTGTGTAGGTGCACATGGAGTTTGAAATCTGCACCATTGACAGCTGACAGGTCTTCAGCATTTCTGCTACTGCTGCTAAACACACTGAACAAAATCTTGGTAAAATCTAAATTTACAGCAACTTTTATGTAGTATTATGATATCTGTAATATCAGTACATACTTGGCTATTTTCCAAATCCCAAGGCCAGCTCTTGCATGAATAGTAATGGCTGCAATGAAAATTCAAACTCCATATGCACACACCCAAATAATCAAGAGATCCACCAGCCTGTCTATCAACAGGTCCTCATTAGACCTTCATAGACAGGCTGGGTACAAGCCTAGCCTGATTGATTTTGAATATTTTGAGTTGTTTGAACCAATATCAACCAGTTTCATGATGATTTGGCCATTACCACATCACCTCTGCTCTGAAGATCTGAACTCTTCATTTGACATGACCTACTCTCATTCTCTGGGGATAACTTTGGATCAGAGTTATTGGGTTCTGCACCCAATCCACATAAGTTCCATCAGGATGTTGTGGTGTGCTATAATTACATGCAGTTCTTGTTTGGAGCATGTGAACTCATTGCATTCAAGAAAAGCCTTGGCAGATTTGAGGTAGTGGTATATGGTAGTAGTCAGGTTTAGAGATGTGGTGGAGGATGGTTGTTGCGAACAATACACTAACTTGACATCTATCCTGTTCCATCAGGAAAAGTACCTTAAGCCCAGGCAAATACAGGAAGCCTGAGGATGCCCAGGAAAATGGCCAAATCCTAGGAGCCCTCAGGCACTCTCAGGTACTCCAAGTTGCTTAGGTTGCTTAGGGTTCCCAGGTTTTGGGCCAGTTCCTAGGCTCCCTGGAAGATGTTTGAAAATAACCTGAGAGTCCCTGAGGGCTCCCTGGGGCTCCCTGAGGATCCTAGGAGCAGAAATATTTAAAATGCTACAAATTATACAAAATTGGATTGCAAATATATAGTTATGCATTATTCTTGCATTAATGCACAACTAGAACATTTATTTAGTGAGAATTATGCAGAGGTTTTCACTTTCTTCATGAATCACATGATGAGCTCACTGTGAACTGTCTACAATCAAAAAAATTTTCTCATGGTCCAAAAATGCACAATATTATTATAACTTATTGCATATATACTATGTATATATGTATAGGCTTTGTACTACATAAATATACTGTAGTCAAGTATGTCAAGTCAATACAGAGCTTATATTAGTATAATAAACTGTACTTAAAGTATAATAACTGACTAGTAAAACTGAAGTAATAGGCAACAATAAACCATTACACCTATATAATAAAATACAATACTACAGTACATTAAAAGCAATACAAGAGTAGAATATATAGTGTAGAGTAAATAGAAGGACAGATGAAAGTATATTTTATTATTTCACATTTATATATTGAAGCCTTGGGACACCTGAAAGATCCCCAGGGATCTTCAGGGCAGTCTCAGGGATCCTCAGGGATTCCCAGGGACTCTCAGGCTCCACAGGGTTTTGGGGGTGTCCCTTGGCATTTTGGGCAGCCTATATAGCCCAGGATTCCTGAGAAGCCTTAAACTGCCTTAGGACAACCTGTAACAACCCATATGTGCCTGGGCTATAGGGACTTTTTCCTGATGTCAGATGTTCCTCAATGTACTTTCAAGATCAGGTTCATTCTCAAACTTCCAAGTGGCAAGCACATGATCTTCCAAGCTCCAAGAATAGTAAAATATTTGTCGTAGTTAGCTCTGTGACCCAAGCTCAACTGTTTGCTGTTAGAAAGTGGGTAGGCAATTTTAATCCCATACAGGACACAGAGGGTTGGACAGAGGATTGGAGAGACAATTTCCCATGTTAAGGGGATGAAAGGTGTTCATTATTCCTGGAAACAAGTAGCAGTTACTATAAACGCTTTTCAACAAAGGAAGCCATAAAAGGGATATATATAGGGAGATCTTTCCTTTTAACTCCAATTGTTAGGAAAGTAGTTGCCGATGGCAAATTAATTCAAGAGGGAAGTAAATGTTAAGTCCTAATGCCACTATTTGTGACCAACAAAACAAAGACATCTCTCAATTTTCAGACAGCTTAGAGAGATATAAAAGGCTCAAGTTTGCATAATTTTTCTGCAGTTCCAGAAACTACACTTGTCTTAGTTTGCTTGCACTTAAAGATGAAGGTAGTAAGCATTTTACAGCTTACTATTTGATAGCTGGTCTAACATCATAATCCTACAGTTCTTTCCTATTTCCTTCACCCTCTTTGCAGCTGCTCTCATTGTCACTGCTGAACAGGCTGCCCCAGTCCCTGCCCTTGTTGATCAAGAATTGAATGGTGTATGTAATATTCTGCTATAAAGCACTCCAGCTACAAATACTCATCTTGCATTGTGATCAGCGAGCCTGCACTCCTTCTGCTTGTACATGTAACAAGGTTCAAGGTGAGTTCTGTGGGAATCAGGTGGTCAACAAAACTTGCACCAATGGCCATGTCTTCAAATGTAATGTGTTGACTGGCCAAAGTTGCAATTATGGTGTTCAAACCAGCTGCCAGCAGTGTGGTGAACTTACCTGCTAAATGGGAACTGCAAACTGCAGGAGAAGTAGGATTTGATGTGCACTTTTGAATTGGCTTTGAGATATGTAATATAAATATGTTTCAATATGATGTCAGAAATATGAGATGGAATTTCTATGAACATAGTATGAGATAAGATTGAGCACATCCATTAATGGTACACAAACCTGAGAGAGTTGTAATATGCATGTTAGAAGGTCTCTACTTCCAGCATGGCCATCCAGAAGTTCTGTCATAAGTTCTCAGTTTTCAGTCTTCCATTTGGTCTTTTTTTTCATTAGAATCAAGATACAGCTTTCCAAATTACTGATATGGCATTTCTTGGTGCTCAATTCTCTCTAAACATTTATGCTGTCCAATATTAAATGCTTATTGCGAACTCCGAACTTCTATCAACACATTTTACCCTCTAGTAATACTGATACAGGCTTTGAGTTCAATATGCAAATAGATCCTATAAATAGAATATTACCATACATAAAACCATACTGGAGGAGGGTTGCCCTCTTTGCTAGCTTTGGTCAATTATACTTGCCAGATAGCTCGGCTGAGTGGGAGGTTGTGTAGTAATAAGTATATTTTGCACTCAAGCAAGCACTTTGCATGTTTGAGGAAGTACCAGATATCTTCACTTCTTCTCAATCAACAACATTGTTGGATTGAAATTGAAGTTGTCAGAGTTGAATTTCATTTACTCAAATATTGCATTCAGATGACATACATTCCATCAAGGTGTGTGGTGTAGCTAGCATGTGGTTCTTGTTCAGACCTCTTGGAAAATTCTAGTGAGTTTGTGAGCGGCTCGATCTATGCATTAAGTGGAACTAGAATTTGAACTTGTGATGAGTAGTACCAGCACAACAATACACTGGCTTGACATGTATCCTGTCCAACAGATGTTTATTCCTGGTCAGTCAATGAACTTCAAATATCAGTTTCATTATCCAACCACATGATTTTCTGAATAGCCTATATCTGTCTCCTATTAACTCTGACATCTGAATTCCACTGTTCTGTTTGCTGTTCAAAGAATGTTCTCTTGGAGGGCTATTATTTCAACTTAGTTTGGCCTTGGCAATTTGTAACTTGTAAAAGAGGGAGACTATTCCCTTTGTAAGCAGATGGAGGCTGTTGGCCATTCAAAAAGAACTGGTTGTTGCACACATGGTATGAGGCTGGTAGCCTAGTTTCTATCGCTTATGATCCATTGAAGCCTGAAGGGGGTAAAGAGGATATTTTTCCTTCCGACTCTAACCATAAAGAGTAGCAGCGACTGACATGTAATGGAGAGGTGATCATTAACTCCTACTCCAAATACCTACTATTCATTTGTCACAGCCAAGACACAACAAAATTTTCCTCATTTCCAGATGACATGGAGAAATATCATATATGAAAGGGCTCTATTTTGAATAGCTTTCCTCTGGTCCAGAAACTAAACTCTGAGTTCGCTTGCACTCAAGCAATGAATTTTGGCATCCTACAACTTACTATTTGAGCATTGGTCTAACATCATAATACTATGATTCTTGACCATCTTCTCCACTCTCTCGGCAGTTGTTCTTGTTGTTGCTGCTGAAGAAGCTGCCCCAGACCCTGCCCTTGTTGCTCAAAAATTAAACACTGTATGTGGTGTTTTGCTATGAAGAACCACATCAGGTGAGCATACTAATCTTGCATTCTGATCAGCAAGCCTACACTAACAGCCATGTCTCTGAATCACTACTCAGAGTGGGTAAATCTTGATCTGAGTTATGATGGGTAGGATTTGTTAAGTGTGCGTATGTAGTGAACAATTGCACACTGGATTGGGGCACTTCCTGATGTAGAGTTACTGACTGTATGTAATGAATAGAAATAGTTTATTGCACTTGTTGAGGCTTTGAGTGCTTCCCTAGCAAACACATGCTCCATTGCCTCTTTGTACATAGCTTACATACTGTACTGTAAGTAATCTAAAACATTCTACAGCAATCTGTAAGTATCTTAGTAAGAAAAATACTTCTGTATTCTCGAAGTTTCTTGCCCATTCTTCAGCTAACAAGTTGCTTCACCAAAAATCTCAACAGTATTAGCAATTATCAATGAGTCTTGGACTCAGTGTATGCCACAGAAAGCGACGGCAGCTTCTACTTAGTTGGGTTATAGAATCTGGATTGAAATAATGAGGAGTGCATATCGATATCCTGCCCCTATTTTTCTAACTGAGCAGCCAGGTTAGACTGCACACACTAACTGCAAATTTTAAACAGCTAACTGAGCACAATCTCTGTTTTTCCACAACATCAATTTCATCCTTGACAAAAACACATGCATCTCCCCGAGTCTCAAATGTAGAGTTTAATGCAGTGGCTCCACCTCTTGGCAGTTTGCAAAACAAGACACGGAATTGTATTGTAATCATACGAGGGGTTCTTCAAGAGGGTTGCACCTAAGCAATTGGATTTTGCCAGAGAAGGTTCTTCTTCCTTGATGTCCTCAATAGGAAGACTAAGGAGCAGGGGGAATACAGTGAGCAGATAAATCTGCTCTGAACTTTTTGAATCATTAACTTTCCGGCTCAGTGTCACTGCAAAAGTAGGTCAGTCGACTAATTTCAATCATACTGACAATTCACAGAGGGGGGTCAAGACTCAGGGGAGAGAGAAGTTGGCTCCAACCTATCACGAGTGGAGTACTTGAGGGTACTAACAATAACATGATCCAAAGTAGGAGCGAACTTACCGTCAAGGAACAGCAAGAGCTCTGTATTCTCTGACAACCCCAAATGATATTACAGGGCTCTAGTTTGTGTATTTTCCAGCCAAATGTTAGTCTGACACCAAACAGTGACAGTTCTTTGTCGTTTTCTCTACTATCTTTGCCGCTGCTCTCATAGTCGTTGCTGCTGAGCAGGCTGCCCCAGTCCCTGCTATCCGCAACATCAAGATTAATGCTGTATGTATCATCTTTGTTGTGAACAGTCTTTACTTGTACTAATTTAGTGTTACGATCAGCGATCCTGTACCCCCTCCTCTTGCACCTGCAACAGTGTCCAAGGTCAATTTTGTGACAACGAGGCCATCAACCTGTCTTGCACCAACAGTCATGTATTTGAGTGTAACAAGGACACTGGGCACACTTGTGATTATGGGGTTCGAACCAGCTGCCAGAAATGCGGTCAACTTTCTTGCTAAGTGACTCATGCTGGGTGTCGCCGGGGGAGTGGGTTGAGAGAGGTTAGAGCACACATTTCAAGTCAGTTTGGGGAGAAGAGCTAAATGATGTGATAGATATATCGGGGGAAGTTTAATGGGCGCTGGTTAGCTTTGGATATACCTATTTGTTTGAAGTTTTGAGGTTGTTAAAACAACTGGTCCCATTAATTGTATCTTCATTCTCATTATTATTTCACCATCCTGGATGGTCCCCCCATGCCTTCCGCTACTTTTGGAAATAACAAGACGCGTTCTGCTTCTGAAGAACACGACGTGGCTTGTAAGTCCTAAGTGTCAGACTGATCACGTGAAAGTCACGTCTACGCGTCACGTTCAGCGAATCAACGCTCAGCGCCAAGAGGCAGCTCAGCGCTAACCGTCGCCCGACTCTTCTTTGAACCATGACCAACCAGTCTTTACGACCTTGCGAACTGTTCTTGACCCATTTTACTCTTTACTCTGTTTCTCATTGCGTCTTTGCCTGCCCCAAGTCACTTGACAACGACCTTTTGCCTGGCTCAACGACCGGCAGTTCGACAGTCTTGGCTACGTAAAAAGCATCAACTCGTTTTTTTTTCGAACATTATTTGGCTAGTCCGACGAGACCGAGACGACGTAAAGAACAGAAACTCGTTTTTTATGCGAGGATTGTTATATACTCTGCCTCGTGTTTGACGAGGTTATTCCGATAACTTTAGCTCTTTCAGCCTTTCCGCTTTCAGCTTTTTTGCATCCGAAGGTCATGACACAACTTACCACATCCTTGTAGGCCTTTTTTCTCTTGGTTATTCCTGGTGAACTCATTCAGGATTGTTGTCATTCACCCCTAGTATCGTTTCCCAGACTTCAGACCAGTCTCGGACCGCAAATCCTTCTCCCCTGCATCCTTCGCAAACGTATAACGGAGGATACGATGAAGCAAAGACCGTGCGTCTGCGCGTGGCAAATGGTGGCGCTGGACAGTCAGGGCTTGTCGGAGCGTTAGCCGATGCCTTTGTGCGGTGGTGCGTGAAAGATTCGGAGAGCCACAATTATCCTCGTGAGGCCCCATTCCTGGTACGTTGGCTTGCTTGAGACGATTTCACAGTCGCTGATTACTCTTCGCAGGTCGAATGGTATTTGGGAGACACAACGCAAAGTCTCTCGTACCTTGCCTCCGGGTGGGTGGATGTTGCCCTGACATACAATGAAGCCGCCGAGATGGCCTTGCTAAAACGTCAGCAAGCTGTTAAACGAGAGCTGGTATTTGTGGTAAGTTTGTTAACAGTCCCTAACAATTCTTTCTCTCATCGTTCACTCACCCTCAAAGGATCACTTTTATCTCGTCGGACCAGCTTCGAATCCTGCAGGATTAGCTCCAGGTGATTCCGTTCATGAAATCTTTTCGAAAATCGCCGCTGGTGGGGCACAAGATGCTGTCGTAGGTGTTCTTGCAGCTTCCTCCGTGCTTTCATTCACGACGTCTTGTTGATAGACTCCTCCCACCTCGAAACGTCCCCCCATACGTTTTCTCTCCCGATTTGATAAAAGTGCGACGAACATCAAGGAGAGCGAACTGTTTATCAAGATTGGACAGGTGGGCGGGCTCTTCATCCACAATATCTCCGAGTTCGACTCACCCTGAAGGTTAGGTTCCATGGGCTGCTCCCACGGCCGTTTGGTATCACTTATATCCCCGCTTTCCTCAAGAAGCTCTTCGTGCCGCTTCCGTCTTGGAGGAATATACGCTCACCGATCGTGGGATATGACTCTCGAGCGATAAAGCTGCTCGGACTGGATTGCAGGTATACAAAGGAAAGCTTCATATAAGTCATACGCCACAACGCGCGGCCCACGCTGCACCTTTGGTTGATTCGCCTGATGTTAGCGGCGACCTCATTAATCTCGCTTCCCCGGCACAAGTGGCGAACCGGATTAATGACGACAACGATGAAGAATCCGACAGGGCACTCCTGAACCCATGCAACGCCCTTCTCGGAGCTAGTAAATCCCTGCTGGATCCAGTCTTGGCAGCAAAGTTCATGCGGTGGCTGGTAGCTCTAGACGGGGGCCAGAAGGTGGTTCGCGAATTTACTACCAGAGCTGATGGGTGGGATGGAGAAGTAATTTACCAACCAGCCATTTGAGCGGGTGAGTGGCTTTGACGGATCTCTAGAGACGGGACTAACTATTCCTATGTAGAGCTAATGAGTGGGATACATAGAGAAGTAATTTACTAACCGGCCATTTGAGCAGGTGAGTACATTTAGATCTGGAGGCGGGGATACTCTATATCTGACCTTGGATGCTTAGGATGTATGTAACTTGGAACTAATTTGCCATCCCGTCGTTTGATCAGAGGACATTGTGGTGATTCGAGCGGGTCACCGTTTATGTTTTTGATATACTTTTTTCCGTTTTTCTAGGACATGTACATGTACTTCTGATCAAACGCATCAATTGAATTCTCACGTGCTTGGAGGCGCACCGCACTTACATCGGCTCCGATCTTTCCTGTCTCCGTGCTTTCTGGTTCTCCCACACCGCCCTACACAGCTGTCTCTTCATCTTGGATGTGCCACCCCTGAGCTCGTCTTCTAGCGAATTCACTCTTTAGCCATCTAGCTGCTCAAGCTTCTCAACAGTTGCGCTCAAGAGCGCGCATAATCCAGACCTATCCAACTATCGTTATACTTGGAAATTACTTCCACATCAGATCCTGGCACATGTCTAACAGCCCAACAAAGATATATACATTGATACAGAATACCCATTTTTTCGCTCGACACGTTCCCGTATTTCAACAGCTTTTTGTTTTTCGCTTTATACCTTGTGGACATTCGGACTATTTTGGGCCATTTAGGAACAACCGTATGCGGTTAACGAAGAAGTCGGCCGTGTGTGTGTGCGCGTAAGGTCATTTCATGACCGGTATCGCATCTCGCATCTTTTCATGCCTGGCCCAAAAGAGTCAAAATTGTCATGTCGTAATTGAATTCATCTTGTGCGGATTTGGAGTTTCTTTTTTTCTTTTTTACTCCGGAGCTATCACAGCTTCGTCGCGTCGCTCCTTTCTTCTTTTCTCTCTTCCGGATTGCTGTAGGCTTCATTAAGGGTCAATCGACTCCCTTTTATTCTGGCCATCGAACGTCGGCTAATCTTGGGCCTTGACGCTTCCCCTCCCCCTCCCCTCTCTCATCGTTCTTCGTTTATCAGGATACCCACTTCTTTTGTCGCCTTATCGCACAGGCGAGGCTTATAATAATTCAGGATGTCAGCTTCGAATGGGACTATTGCTCATAGCGTTGCAAACCAGACGCTCGATAATACGCTTGGAGCGGCTTTTCTGGGGATAGTAGGAGCTACTTTGTGAGTCATTGGATTGACTCGACCTTATTGATTCCAAACTGATAATCTTATCCTCTTTCACAGCCTCTTCGGTATTACTACGCTCCAGGTCTATCTATACTATCACCATTACCGTCGAGACTCGCGCCTTCACAAGATCGCGGTAAGTACCTCTTGGATGACAAGTCGTTCCATCGTACTCAATCCAACGGTTTGGGCGTGCAATTAGGTGGCTGTTCTATGGTTCGTGGAATCTTCTTACTTGCTGGTTTCTCTAATCTAACGTCGAAAATTCACACAATGACTCATTAGGACACTTGATCTAGTCCATCTCATACTCATTGTCCACGCTGTGTATCACTACGCCATCAAAGGATTTGGAGATGTGACCAAGTTGGCATTCGTCGTTTGGTGAGGCATTCACATTCCTACATTTTTCGCGCCCAAGCTGATTTGACGATGTCACGACTTCTTAGGTCGGTCAAGGTCAGTGGCCGTTAATTGTTGGCAACAGTCTGTTCAGCTATTGATTGGACCTATACCATATATGCTTTCAGGCTCAAGTAACCATCAATGTAAGTGCCTTCCAAGTAAAGAATGTTCTTTGTTTTCGTTCTAAGTGGAAAATTTTCTTCTAAATCAGGTGATCATCATCCTGTGCGTTCAAAGGCAAGTCCCTTAAGGCCTATAACCCTGGGCACACAGTTATTGTACTAGGAGTGGCGCGACTAATTCAATATTGCTTCTCTCTCTCACACAGTTTGTACGCTTACCGCGTCTGGATCCGTGCGTGCTTTTCGTCCTTCCTCTTACTCTCCTACGCCTCTAATCCATTTATCAGTGGGTGGATATCATCATGGCGTTTTGGGGTACATTGTGGTGCGTATATCTATATTGAATACGTTATCAGCATAACCCTTGTGGACTCATCCTTTACATAGGCACTTATCGTAGCAGGTGGTTTTGGTGGGTTGCTTCGCAACGACTTTCCCATACAAAGAGTAATCCTTATGCAAATCTTTTTCCTCTTCGCCAGGTATCGGAGCTGGTGAGTTTTTTTAATCTTCTTCGCACGTTCGGTCATGGACTTAATTATTTGAATTGACAGCTTTGGCCTACAAAATGTATGTGTTCTCCGTTATTTTCCATAACCTTGGAGTATGAATAACATGTACATCAGCTACACGATCGATACGTTCCAAGGTTTGCAACCTGTTTCGGTATGGGCATTATTTCTTCGAAGCTCTGTATTATTCTGTTCCTAAAGCATATGATCTTTTCGCAGTGGGCCATCGATGCATCGCTCGCAACGTCTACGGCTATCGATTTCACGATTGCGGCTGCCATGTGTTACTATCTCCACAAAAGTCGAGGTGCAGGATCTAGGTGAGCATCATATTCATTCAGTCTGTCCGTCAGGCACTTAATTTCAATTTCATCTTTTTACAAATTATTCAGGTTGAACTCGAGGATCTCAACCGTGATGCAATATAGTCTGAGTTCCGGACTGTTCACTAGGTGAGATATCCTCAGCGAGTCATGCTGCCATGGTGACTGACCTTTCGTGTCAGTGCATGCTCGCTTTCAACCTTGTTCACTGTGGGTCTCCTCATCAATATGGCGGATGCGCTCTTTGCTGATTATCTATCGTAGTATACCCTCATGCCTGACAACCTGGTTTTCCTAAGTCTTCAGTTCTTGTCGACCAAATGTTCGTAGGCACAGTCATGAATGGGTCTCCAATGTTCTCATTTTTTATCGTCCTTTAGTCTATGCAGGCTCCTTCTTAGCGATGCTCAATGCTCGCCAACGTAGCTCAACGAGTGGGAGTGCAGACAACCGTGCCTCAGCCGGGGACGACCAGCGTGGCATAGAATTCAGAATTCATACGACAACCCACACTGACGAGGAACACGGCAGGTGGCAACATGAGTCGTCCAACTACTCGACATCGTCAAGTTCACCTATAAGTCCTTCCGATACAACGGCAAGCCAGACTACCTACGTCGTAGGTGGATATCCTTTTTTTTGTTATTCCAAAACTGATCCTGTTTGGAACTAGAGTTTCGATCGTAGCTCAAAAAAATCTGCTTGGGATGCTGAATCCTTGCCGCCTCCGGTTGCAATGGTACATCCCGTACATAGAGATGTAAGATGATTTTTTTCCTGAAGCAGATTTATCGGTTTCTCACCAAACTATTTGAATAGACCTCTGTTCATCTTCACGGAAGGCCTGAATATATGGCTCAGTGGTGAATTTGTGCGGCCTCAAATTGGTTATGGACTTGTCAGTGTAGCTAATGGATAATCTTGTAATTTTAATTACTTTCAACCTTCGCTCATTATTACCTCTATAGTTTCCTGATTTGTCGGCGACACGGGGCGCCGTGAATTTTGTTTAGTAGCTTGTAGTCTTATCAATTTGTACAATACGACGTTTCAATTCAATTCAATGCTGCACCCGTTGGGATGAACGTCAGCGGAATACTCTCTACGAGCTTAAAAAAATTGAGTAAGATTCTGAAGTCGCTGATTTTATAGTTGCTTCGTGTATGACGTTATGGACTCGTATCTGCCCCTCACGCCGACAAATGTTCCGTTGATCAATAAATCACGATGAATTTGGGCTATCAAAAACATGGCTACATAGAAATAGACAATTCAACAGATCCTAATTTACCCTTTACCCTCGATTTCAATTGTCGATGCTTGTTAATGCAAGCCCACCAGCCCATACGATTTCCATAACTGCCCTACCAATCGGGGTGAACTTAACCAACATCGAATTACTCTGCTCCCTTTTCATTACCGTACACAAATCCAGCGTTATCAGGGTCTCAGGATTAAATTCTATCCCAGCGTCTCTTGAGTACCAAGTAGCAAGTGTTCTGAACCGCGCAGAGCCCTCATCGGGGGTGGAAGAGTCCAGGGTGGGAGTCACCGAACGAGGCATTTGTTCGAAGGCATCCTCCAGTGGTCCATTAACAGAAATTCCCTGTTGAGGAATGTGTACCCCAGTGCCCTGCAACTCGGAGTAACAAACGTGCCGAGCCATAGCACGAAATCCGGGGAGATGTTTTCGTAACTTACTAGATGATTCAGTTCTTTTCAGCACCTCAACGTGCAACTGCTTGAAGAACACAAGTAGATATTGTCGATTTTCTAAGGGGACGAAAGGAGTTTTGAATGGAGAAGAGCGTTGCGAAGAAGGATCCGTTTCCGCAGGCCACAGAGGCAGTAGCATAAGGTAGGCACCTGCGGGAACACTGGATAATACGTCGACCTTTTTGTGGGAAACTTTTCCAGAGATATTCCTTCCACTATTCTTCTTTTCCTTGAAGGGCGGCAATAAACCAACCTGTTCGAAGGAATTCTCCAGTTCACGAATCCGCCGTTTCCTTTCTTCAGATGCGCATTCTTTCGAAGAATCGTGATCTGGATGATTTGGTACCGGTGATGAAGATGTCCCCCAGAATAAGAGCCATTTCGAAATGTTTGAGGACCGTGAAGCCGCAGATGGGGATGAATCATGGATCTGGGAGCGAGTGCTCGATATGACCGTTCGAGCATCACTGATGGACTTGGGCAACTGAAGGGGAGCATGCTTGTAGTTCTCGCTCAAAACTCGTGCTTCACTACCTTCATCGTCAATTCCTCTCCTGCTCCTTTCCTCTTTCTGGCGTTCATATCGGCTATCGTCAAGCGACTGTGTCCCAGTCGCATTGTGACCAGAACGGTTCAAGGTCTTTCCCCTCATCTCTCGCATACCAGGACGTCCTACGTCCTCATTGTTCATGCGAGCCAGTTGAACCTCACCATCACTCTTAGTCTGAGACTTTGGCATCGGATTATGTTCGGAGCGACGATGCTTCCCTCGCTTTAACAACGACAGGCGCTCCGTCCCCTCTTCGTTTTTCCTTGAATTACTTTTGTTCTGTTCTTTTTCCGCAGGAGAATCGACCTCGCTGTGTGTCCGCTGACTGCTATTGTGCCTCAGTGAAACCGCCCGAACCTCCTCGTGTCGGCCAATGACCGTCTCCTCTTGGACTTCTCTTGGTGCGAGCATAATGGCATGGGGGCGCTGGGAAGACGACGTCGCTGAAGAGGATGACGCAGAAGTGTAGGAGTTCACGACATCTCCGCGCTTTCTAGGATAATGTCGCACTATAGAGAATGCCGTAACTTTGGAATGCCGATGAATGAGGATAGGCGGGTGACAAGGATCAAAAGGGCTTCGCCGAACCGGTCCCATTGCTCTATGAGTGGCGAGGAAGGGAGGAAGAGGGCAAGATAGCGGAAACGATTCCTGCGAGGAGGACGGCTGGTAAGCGAGAGGGTCCCGGTTTCTAGTAACAGATATGGGCTGCTCGGCATAAGCAGAATCCGGCGAGGAGTCCAAGTTCAAGACTGTCTTGCTTGGGTTGTGGCGAAGACCGTCATTATAACTCGGTAAATCTTCCCGTAAGTGTCTGATAATAATCCTCTGCTGGGGTGGTGCTCCTTCTTCGCTCTTCTCTCCTTGTTCTGTGACGTTGCCGCCTGTCATTTTTCTTTCGTCAGGAGTTGAACGAAATAAGAAGAAAAAAAACTTACCCAAATCCACCCCCCTGGCTTCAGTATCAGCGCAATTCCAAGTAGATATCCCTTTTGTCGCTACAGCGTTCGTGCTTTTTTCCCTATCTCGTGCACTACTGGGTACGTGCAAACCCATTCCAATTACCTCCTTTCCTTGTCTTTTACCATTTTTTCCCCTGGTACCATTCCGAGAGACCACATTCTCTCTTAAAACATTAAACCTTCCCAGCAAGATATTCCCCCATATCTCTTCGGCACCAACTGACATTCCATGGCATTCGCTGTCCTTCTCCGTCTGGTACGGCAACTCTGCACCCATTTTGATACGGTTCTGTTTCTCGTCCATTTCCTTTTCCAGCCCTGTTTTCTCATTTGGACAGGCACTTCTCTTGCCTGCACCTTCATGGGGATCCGTGTCCTTACTCTTCCATTCCTTCATTACAACCCATTCCCATCTCATTTTACGATATCTTGTGCCTCCATAAACCATGAATCTTGTCGGCAACAAATCGTACACAAGGGCATTGGCAGTGGGCATCATTGGACTGTGTGTCCTCGATACCGATAGAGAAGGGATGCATTCAGTTGGACGACCTGGTTTGACGATTGTTGCAGTAGCTGAAGATAAGATGGTAGGCTCTTGCAAGTCCGAATCGACGGAGAATATACCATTCGAAGGAAGCTATAGAAAGCAATCAGGGACAGCAGCTCAGAAGCAATAATCTCAAAAGCATACCTCGGCTTCTTGAAGGAAACTTGGTGTGTCATACCGGAATGAGCTAACGCTGGAGGATCTGCGCGTGGAAGAAATAGAGATTTCTTCTGAGGATTGTCCTCTATAGTTAGTGGGACTGTTTTCACTCAAATCATTTTCACTGTACTCGCTCTGACGCGTAGAAGAGATGGATACCTCTTCACTGGTACTGAACGAAGATAAATAGGGCTGATATCTGGAGTCCCATGAGCAATGAGAATCCCGACACGAGCTGGAGGCATCGTATCCGGTGTCATGCGAATATCTCGAGCGTATTGAGATTTGAGAGCGAGTCTCGACAGCCGCATCTTCAAATTCGGATGGACGGCGATGTTCAACGTCGGGGTCGTTTCCCCAATTATTTTGTATTTGCGATGGATGACTGCGGTTGTCGAGTCGACCTGCAGATGATGTTAGAGCTGTAGCTTGAATAAAAGAAAGAGATGCACTAGTTAAAGTATCCAGCGACACTGCGCGAGCCCGAGGTGTAAGAACTCTCAGGCTGGATCTGTTATCGTCCGAACTGCTTGAGCTCGTTTCATCTCCTTCTCTTTTGACGATCCTCCATCTCTCGCCCGCTGAAGTGGCAGCCAAGAACTCAGGATCATGGGGCTGTCCAAATGAATAACTCTCGAGATCTTCTATGGAAGAAACGTAGAATTCGTTCCAAACGACAGGGTATGGGACATAAGTCGTTCGTGAATTGCTAGTCCAAACGACAGGGCTATCTAGTTTGTTGCTAGTACCTGGGCCAGGCTGAGAGGGTTGAAACGGGAGCATAGGTTGTGGATGACAGTCGCCTAAAGACAGCGTCAATGACTCAAGTCAAGAGTAATGCCATAGTACCACGTACCAAGGAGGTCGTGATAAGCACTTCAGTTATAATTATTAAGAGGGCTGCGCAGTTTCAACATTCGAGTTATTTATGTGTCAGTGGCGAATGAGGTTCTGAAAGCGACGATTTTGCATTGTCTCCCTTCTAACTTTGGTTTTAAAAGAAAATAACGGCCCGTAGCGCCCACTAGATAGAATCAATCCTTCGACAACTGCATCCGCACTTCTTCCACGTGGAAGTTATGTATTCGGTGAGCGAAGCGACGTGCAAATCTTTTTTTTCAATCTGTATTCAGGAATCCCTGATACTAAGCCCGATGGCTTGGCCTTGCGATATGAAATATCCCGAGCTATTCGGTTACCTTTTAGCCTTGTGAAAGCCTGAATGAAGGAGTGACATTAACTATTCCTGCTCCAAAAAAACAGATTCGTTCTCAGTTAAGCCTTCTCTGAGGGGAACGACTTTACTGATGTCGGAAATCCTCATCTCTACCTAGTGAGTACATAGGACCATTCTCCCCCAGCCTATTTCTGAGCTTTGTGATATAGCATGACGTGGATTCCTCATTTACAAGCAGAAGTGATATACGTTGGTACATTTGAATCTACTCGCTCTGCTGAGTCGTGATTTCGCGAATGTCTATACTTATTCTCAAATTAATTTGCTCTTAAGAGGCACGCTCCAAAGCATTTCCTGTTCTCCCGCAAGGTCGGTTCACAGGGGTACGATATTCGCGGCTGAATTTGTTTTACGTATGTAATGGCAGCTCGCTATTCAGGGCCAGCTACAAAAATCGCCTATGTACTTGGATTTGTGAGTCTGTTAAATGCGCTCTATTCCTGTATAACATAATATATCTCTACCTTGGCCTCACACCTCGACGCAGGTGTATCGATGCATCGATTTATGGATACTCCACGACACTAGATTATTTACTTCACTTCGGCAATGCAATATATAGAGTAGTTTCCCGGCTCTTGGCTCGATTTGGTCGCTTGCGGCCGTACAAGAAATCTCTCTCTACTGTATTTCAATTCTTTCTCTTATTCAATGGACATCTGCTAGCCCGTCTGCGTACAATGTATTCCATTTCCACTCGTGAGATTGGGTGTGTATGGCACAGATTCGGATAGCTTAGATGGCACCCTCTTTCTCCGTCTCCCTAAAAAGCTGGGTCATGCATAACATACTGATCATGCAGGTTCGGCGTTTGTCAAAGCTCGGCGGTGTCAGCAGACACAGGGCAGATCATCGGGATTACAATGTCGATGACCATTAGAACGAGTAGCAAAGTCGGGGTGGTTTGATCTTATTCTCACTTAGCAGTTGCTTCCTCCTCTAGCAGGCATATGGTCGAGTACATCATTGGCAAGAAGGTTCTCGTAGTCTCTCGATACACTTACATTGGGGTTCATACTTCACGTCCGATTGATAACATTTGTTTTTGCATCAAATCTGGTTGGATCGACGCTCCGAGCAGGGACGCGAGCAACTTTAACCCTCTAACTCGATCGTTCCCGGTAATAAACTCTACCCTGACTCATCTTACTCGCAAACGTATTGATCTATGTACATGGTTTAATGCAAAGGCACCGGGAATTCATACCAATTGCAAAACGACGACAATAATCCCCAATACTACTAAAGTACCTATATGTAACTCTCTAGGAGTGGCCGCGAACAGCGGACCGCGTCTGTAGGTGAGTACGAAGAAGGAATAAAAATTTGTTCTAGCGAAATCTACGAAAGCGGTAGACGATAACGCCGAGGTTGGATGACAGAATTGGGGACACTGGTGGATGAGAACATCAGCTTAAACTTTCTTCATCGGGCCGACTATTAAGTGAGTTGGAGCTGGAAGTTCCGCTGCTTTGAGTTACCAATGAATGAACGCAATAGAAATGCGGACAATCTCTTAAAACGGTGAGATACATATGAGAGTAATATATATACGTAATTAATCCCGGTGATGGTCTAGAAAATTAAGGGAAGGAAGAGTACAGTGAAGGTAAGGAATCGTTCTTATAACACGAGATAGTTCGTTCTCCCAATACTCAAACATTCGCCCACAAGTCCAAGTTTTTCCAGAGATGTTTCCGCTCCTCTTCCCACGACGTCTTCATGAGCGAGATACAGGATGGGCAACACGATTTCTCATGCCACGGCGTGTCGATGAGTGCCTGAAGCCCCTCAATGGGGTCTAGGAAATGTTTCTTGAACAATCCGTGAGCTGGCTGATGCATACGAAGAGAGTAAGTCTCGACAAATTTAGAACATGCGTACGAGTTAGAGCCGCAAGAAGGCAGAGAAAGGGTAGCAGATTTTTCGACCCAAGCGTCAGTCAGACCTTGTCGTGCGGCTTCCAGGCAATCCCTGGCAAGGATGTGTGTCTCCGAAAGGACGTTAGCCTGAGGCTTACAGTAAGTCCAGCAATCGCGATGACGAATGAGGTCGAACACGGCACGCTTTCTAATGGAAGGGAAATCATGTTGAAACGAGAATACTAAAGCCGTCCAGCAAGTTTCTGGATCGCATCGTGCCGTGTCCGGAGAAATGGGCAAAGTACCTGATGGCCAGCAAATACTTTCGAAGATGAGAATAATATTCTTATGAATATCCTCAAAGCCAAGATCTCTAGATGCAACTGCAGCGGGGCGCAGAATTGAATCTTCATATCGCCACTTGAGTCTGTCGGCCAAAAAGTGTAAGAACCTTTATATTGTTCATTCATTCCGAAGGAGCAAGTAAAGCAATACTTACACGGGATCATGCATAAAATAAAGCAGCGAACTGAACTGCTCAGACGTAACCTGCGGCGCTATGTTCGAGAGATTGAAGACGGCACCGTCGGGTCTGATATAGTCAGGTTCAGAAGCGAATTTCGTCTGAAGCAAATTGCTCTCTTGTTCCAGATAACGTCGAGGAAGCCGGAAGGAGACATCTTGTACTTGGATAATGACTAGACCTGTGTCCCAGAACAAGGGATGCGGATTGAGCGTCGTCCGTGCTCGTTTTGGCGAAGGTTGCTCGACACTAGCGAACAAAGGTGCGTCTTCAACTTCCGCCGAAGGTCGCTTTCCTGCACAGTGGGTGGCGACATCATCGTGTAACCCATTTCCTACCGACAGGTCGTCAAAAAGGAGTCACAAAAGTCCATTGAAGAAGCGTACCCTGACGATTTCCAGAAGCAGTGAACGTACCTTCGAGCGACGCCCATGTCGGTAGTGCCACTGACCAGAGTTTTGTCCTGCTCAGGAGTTAGGGAGGTGAAAAGCAAAAGAAAAAAGACGTACAACATCGAGAGTAGGAGAGAAGAAGATGATAGTATTATAAGCGCAAACTGCAGTAGCAATTCCAGTTTAAATATCAGATACTGCCCCAAACATCCTTTGTTTTGGTGCATATTACGGTTGCAAAGAGCTTTGTTCTTGATCCACGAATAGCTATGCTTAAAGAAGTTCTTGAATATGAAAACCTCCCTTCATTTCCTTTATGTTTGAACCACAATTTAATGGTTTTGGATCTAAACGGGAACCGAGTAGTTCAATGGGGCCTGCAAATGAGTCGAATTGGTTTATTCGTTCATTTGGAAAACATGCTGGATTGATCAAACATCTTTGTCGAAGATAGAGAAGCGTTGGACGTTAGATCCGGCAGGAACGGAATTATCTTCATGCGGCCCGTTCGCCCGAGCCAGTTGCCGGAAGGAACCCGGCGGGGGTTAGTGATTTTAACGAGCAGCCAGTCCGAGCGTCCGAGCAGGTACGAGCAGGTACGAGCAAGTACGAGCGGACCGAGCTACATCCAATATGCTAGGTAGGACTAGGTACTACACCATTTAGCACCGTTACGTGCCCTCAAGTAATTAATTCAATGATATTCAAGCAGCGAGAAGCAAGCCCACCTCTTTGATACACTCTAACTCATGTTGACAGCGAGGTCCAGAGTTTAAGTTGGACTCTGAAGGGGAGGAAGAGAAACCTCCTAATGATAAGTCCAGACCTAGGCTGCATATGATATTTTGCAAAACAAGGAGTCGGACTTAGTAATGTATGTATTTACTTCTATACTGAATGGGATCTACCTATGTGACCTTCATTGATTCAGCTTTCTCCCCTGGACATAATTATACATCCTTATACAAGAAAGAGTACAGATACGAGCAGGTGCAAGCAAGTACGAGCAAGTACGAGAAAGTACGAGAAAGTACGAGCAGGTGCGAGCAAATACGAGCCACCGGTTCAAGTGTCCAAACCAAGTCCGAGCATCCGAGCAATTTTGACGAGAGTCCGAGCAACTTCAACAAGTGTCCAAGCAACATCAGTACAGTTAAAAAGTACACCAGTATGATATTTCATACATTGTTTCTATCAATTTCACTAAGTACAGAATATCATAGCAAAATTCCCTCATTTTGTGATATTTAGCATAGCTAATGCAACGTAGTTTCATTGTGTTTATTGAAGCTCAGGTCTTTGAACTCTGAGATTGCCTTTCCAAAGCAATACAGGTTTCATTGTAGCATTTTACAAGCATATACCAAGCATAAGAGTGCTAGTTTCTTTGACATGTAATGCATGGATTACTAAAAAGATTCAGTATTTCATTCGATTATTATTCGATTATTGAGCCTTAATAGAGGTCTGTATCATGATTTATTAGCGTTATGGACCTGTATATCTATTAACAGAGCATTTCCATATGGCTCGGACCTCGGAGATTTTTGCTCGTACTTGCTCGGACGCTCGGACAGGGCGCTCGTTAAAGTCTCCACCCCGAACCCGGCGCGCAGGCTATGCATCTCGGACTCAGAAGCCGTCGCACTCGGCACGTTTTCGGACGGAAAGTATGAAATGAGGGGTAACCGGTAAATCCTTCCGGTATGTTTGTGGTTTGTGGTGTCTCAGCATGCAGGTATTAAGAGGGTCCAGTGAATGTCTGCAACTCTATTATATACGCTCTGAAAGCCTAGGCACACGTACTTGGAGGCGAACGCGATATCAGAGATCTTTGTTTCAGGTCTCAAAACTTTGACTTCGGAGAGATCGTGGATGAGAGGGAAGGTGTGAATCATGAGATTTTAGCACTGGACTGTGCATGAAATGAATCCGAAGCAGCATCGTAAACTGGTCAGATGAAACCTGCAAATACGGCGACGTCGGGACTGATTGGTCCAGCAGCCAATTTCACTCGAATCAGGCTGCTCTTGTGCTCAAAATAACGTCAAGCAAGTCGGAATGAAACGCATTGTACGTGACACTAGAGCAGTCCCAATGCAGAGGGTGCGGATTGACCGTGATATATAGTCTTGGCGTCTCTGAGCAATGGTTACGAGTTTTTCTACTAGCCTCCCGCAACACTCCCATTGAAACGAGGCCATGAATACGCCTTCCTACTATTTCCTGATTTTCTTCTTGCAGGTATTCTCCTGTGTGTCCACTGTCGTAGTTCTCTGCTCTCCTATCTCTGTCACCGTTGGTAAAGAAGAAGACTGATCGTTGCGACCAATGATTCCAACTCGAAGAAATACAATCGTTAGTAGACATGCTACGAAGACATTTTAAACCGGGCGTTAAGTTGACATATATATGCGCAAAGACTTGACTCACCACACATCCCAAATGCAAAGCCACTCCAACAAGCTGCCTTGTACGCCGGAAGTGTTGACGACTGAGGCAAGCCTGTTGTGTCTGCGGCCTTCGATTCTAGAACACGGTTGAACACGACTGTCGAAACTGTCACACCAAGCGCTATTCCAAGCTAGGCCAATATAAGTTCAGGTCAGAATCAAATGCGTCAGAAGGAAAACCCACTTGAGTCATGGTTTGAAATACTGCACCACCAACACTTTGCTCGTGTGCGAGACAGTTTTTAGCAACGTACATTGTCCCACAGGCAAAAACGAAGTCAGCTCCTACAACGGCTATGATGGCTGCAGGGAAGCCAAAAGCCCAATAGACAGCATTTGGATTGATGACCGCAAATAGCAAGCAGGCGCAGCCAGTAAAAGCCGTACCACACGCTGGACGTAAGTACGATTAGATCGTGACAAGCATGTTTCACCAAGGAAGTGAAGCGCGGCATACCGACAAGAATGGTCATTGGAATATAGTCAACGCATAAAGCGATAAATGTATTACAGGCTATCCCGGTAACAAACATCGGCAGCATCCGCACGACGGTACGGAGTGGACTGTACCCAACAAAGTTCTGGTAATATAACTAGAGTGTAGGAAAACGATGTCAGACTCGAGAAAGGAAAAAGTAGGATGTTAGATTGGGAGAGGTACTTGCCGTCACCCAGTATATCCAAGCCTGAAAGCAAGCCCAGTTCAAGAAAGCGATGCAAAAAACAACTGCAACACGTCCACGCGCTCTTGTCCAGAGTGATATTTTCATGATCGGTGGCGGAGTTGGGAGCCATCGTAAAGCCAGATGAAATAGCCACCCGCACCGTGACTTAGCATCAGGGTAAGTTATGCCTTCAGAAGCATACTGTAGACTTTCTAGATGAACCTGCCATACAATAAACCCTAGCACTAAAACTATGCCAACAACTAGGAGAGCAATTATATCTGAATGTGAAAACATTGGTGCACGTCAAGACGATCAAAGGTCCGAGCTCTCAAAAACCACTTACAAGGTGTTGACCACTGCTTCGGGGCAAGTTCTCCTTGTCCAAGAACGAAGACAATAAGAACAAGGCCTGCTGTAACTAGAAAAGCCCCAATCCAGTCTATGCGGGTGTCTACTTCGTTTGAAGGCTCATCTTGATTAAACGACAACAATCCCCCAATCATTGACAATGCTGTGAGGCCCTATAATAACCATAAGCAGGAAGCTCAAATGTATCTTACCTGGTATAGCTCACCGCACCAAGGTAGAATGGTGAACGCCACGACTGTCTGTGGGTTGAAAGGACATCAGTGAATAGTTTCTACACGGGATCGGGATACCTACGGAGTCAGTTGGGTCAGAACTCCTCCCAAGATAACTCCGAAACCTCCGCCTAAAGGTGCACCGGCAGCAAAACTTGCAAACGCCAAAGCACGAAGTCTATCAGAGTGAAAGGTGTGGGCTAGAATTCCAAGCTAGACGTTTGCAGGAGCGAGATAAGTACTGAATGGGTCAAAGGGAAAGTGAACTCACGGAAGCAGGGATTGTAGCCGCACCACCAATGCCTTGGAGTCCTCGAAGAATATCTAAGGTTATTGGTTCTGGAATAATGATAGATTCGTAGCAGTAGATAAGGATAATTGATTAGGTTACCTTCTACAAACGCACAACCGATAGTAAACGAGAGAAGCCACAGAGAGCCAATCAGAAACACTTGTTTCCTTCCGTACAAGTCCGCGAGTCGTCCAAATAGCAAGAGAAGACATCCCTACGTCCTAATTAATCTTTTACTTGTTTGTCAAAACATATAACCAACATTGCTCAATGGATTCGCTGATATGACCCACTGGAGAGCCGCCTGAGGAATTTGAAGATCGTGCTGAATCACAGGCAGCGAAATTGAGACCGATGTGTTGGTGGAGACCTAGAAAAGAAGTGTAAGGTCAAAGCGGACCAAAACAAGAAAAAAATGCCCACATTGGCCACCATAGCCAGTGTACAAGACGCAATGATTAGAAAGTTTTGGAGTACAGAAAATTCTTTCGTTCTGGGCTCTTCCATTTGGAATGGTCGTTGTAAATGAGGGAGAAACTTATAAAAATATGAGTGGCCGGATCAAATGCGAGCAGGTGGGGTAAGCTTCATTAGACCAGATATTGCAAGAACCGCAGCTATTCGTCCAGGAAGCCCTTGGACAGACCGTTCTATTCATAAGCATTCTGAAGACGCGCGCGGACAGCTGTCACAGCCTTAGTTGGGATCCTCCTTTTGGAATCTGTCGTCAACATCAAGTGCCTCATAATATATGCTACGGACCATGACACCACCTCCTCGAGTCCTTCCGCGGTGCAATAAATGCTTTTTGTCAATCTCTTCCGAGCCCGGCGAGTCAATAGACACATACTTATCCCCATTCCCAATGTCGGCTAGTGGAGGTGTCAGAGAATGCGACTCAAAGTGAATCAATCTCGGTAGATTGTGGAATTGGGAAAGATGACTGGCATGATGACGATGTTTGCCATGTTGTAAAGCTATAACACTGATATCGTCCCTAGGCATTGCCTCGTATCTTGTGACTGCTATGAGTAATTGGTCAAACCTTTCCATACGCTGCTGATCAGATTGTCCACGCGGGAATTAGGTATCATCATACCCGTGAGGCCGTAGTGAATGCGCATACATTCTACGGGTTGTCAGCGCTCATCTTCATGGCCGTTGCTCGTCTTTTTGAAACTGACGGTTGAATGCTCAGTATCTGGCGGTCTGGTTACTCCTGTTGACTCCGAGATTGTCAACAATTATCGGTATTGCCACAAGTATGCTGGTTTACAATCAAACGGCAATCTTGTGTACAAAAATCCAGTGGGCTCTTCAATGTCAGGAACCGTGAAGAACAAATATTTCTAGTCGAACATTATCACAAGCCTAATCAGTTTGTTAATCCATCCTTAGCGCTGCCCGGGGCAGCAATCCCCGACTCCTCAATCTAGGCGGCCGGGACCCATTTCACGTGAGCTTACCAGCCTGCTTGCACGATGTACTTATTTATCTGGAAATTCAATTGAAGCACTTCTTTGTCATGGATTATGCCAATTCTTTGACCAGTTCTGCACTATTTGTGCCATTTTTGTTGAGAAAGCTCCCATTGGCCGGTCACTTTGCAGCTCATTATCTATATCCCCGGATTATCCGGGATCCCATACTTTACTTATCTATATTCCAGATCCTCATTATATATTTGCCTCTGTCCTAGTATGTATTTAACAATCAAATAACAGCGCTCTGCTCATCCCAGTCGTCCCAGTTTGTGGGATCAGTATGCCAGTTGTCCGAGTCTGTGGGTTCATAATTCCATTCGTCCAAGTCATCAGTTTCGGTATACCTAACAGTTTCAATCCAGATAACAACTCCAACCTTGTTCAGGTACGGTGAAATTGCCGCATGTATGAAGATGTACGAGTCGTCAATATTCGCGGAAGATAGTGAGAA
The DNA here is from genome assembly GCA_000827265.1 of Collybiopsis luxurians FD-317 M1. Classification (NCBI taxonomy): domain Eukaryota; kingdom Fungi; phylum Basidiomycota; class Agaricomycetes; order Agaricales; family Omphalotaceae; genus Collybiopsis; species Collybiopsis luxurians. The sequence continues at coordinate 811,296 of KN834756.1, read as the reverse complement.
CCAATTGTCAAAAGTCTTCAACCTAGAGACCGCCGCTTGCAATAGTTCGATATTTTGTAGATCAGAGATAGCGGATTCATCTTCCACTGGATCCAAAGTCTGAAGTAACGCACAGTATAGAACACACAGAAGCTCCACTGCGTCATCAACCATTAATCTTTCATTTTGGAAATTAAGTTTGTTGGTGAAGAAGCCGATTATGTCCACGTCCATCAATAGTCGCGAAAATAATGGATCTCGACTGACCGAGATTGTTTGGCACAAAAATAGTAGTAAAGGTACGAGATTGTGCATTGGTGCCGGAAGGTGATTTTTTCGTACTTGAACATCATAAGTATCAAGCCCTGTGGCGAGCCCGAGATGATATTGCGCCTCTTCCAGGTTTTCCAAGGTTGGTCCAAATGGCTTGTTTCTGGATAATATAGCGGTATCGGTAAATCACACAATGTGGACATCGGAATTACTTGGATAGGATGGGATATCAGATTATACCAGAGAAACAGACTTACTTCTGCAACTCCAAGCATGAAAGAATTTCCTTGAGCAAATGATTCACCTCGGAAATATCAGCCTCTACGATAACATCTGCGAGTTCCTCAAATTCTAGCCCCCAAATTTGCCCCGTAATCATCCGGAATGCTCGTTCCTGTATAGACTGGCTGTATACAGGGCTACATAAAAAATCTAGTTGAATATCAGAGTATAGACGATGAGAGATAGAGCAACACACCGAGACAGCTCTAGAAGGTCTCTGAACAAATCTTTCCTTGCACTGGAACTGGATACTGTTTGGCTCCGGATAAGAGCTGCTTCGATCTGCGCAAATCTCATGCGGACAACAATGGGGTCAATCACCCCTTCCAAAATTAGAAATCCTACTTGATGTAGGGCTTTCCCAGAGAGATAACCGAGTCCTGGAATAGTGGACGAAGACGTGAAGGTACCAGTGGTAGTGAAAATACTTGAGGAAGAATCAAGGGTAGTGAAATCACTGGAGGACGCAGTGAAAACACTACTCCCTTCGATCGATGCCGATCGCGAGCGAGTTGTAATGGCGCTCATTCCATTGATAACTATCGACCCTAGCCTACGGATGGCTGACCCGGAATGATATCCAAGACCAGGTTCAGTAGATGAAGATGCGAAAGTTGAAACAGAGAATATACTGCTGCTATCCGAGTAGCTCATGATGATAGAATAATTCACGGCTGCAAAGTGATATCAGAGGTCAACGTCCGCTTGATATACTCGAGCAAAGCTATGTTCTGATGTGATGCTCAACTCCTTTCTGAGCGGAGAAGATTCCCCTACGATCTGATAAATAATCTGATGTTATCTCACTGTGAAAACCGTATGATATCATTCTATCTACATGGGATTGCTTGTTTACGACTGTAACGTGTTCTTCCTATTTCATTTTTAACACTTGTCTAGGGAAAAAGGTTTCTCTACGAACTGGTGGGTGATTGGACGTTATGAGTCCAGTGTGAATGCACCATCTGCTTTCTAGTGACAATGTGCGGAAGCAGTGGGTAATCATGCTACAAATGTGGGGACTTGAGTGACGAAAAAGTAATCTTAGAGATCAGCGCCTGCTTGTATGATAAGCCAAAGAAAATCTGTAAATTGATATCGTCACTAGCACCTGTCTGTCACAGCACCTGGAGTGCATCCGAGTCATTTACATGGCACCGGCTTCTACACAGGGATTTAAATCATTTTTAAATGTCCAAAAGCAATTCGAGAAGTCTGCTTGACAGATTGCAAGAGAATAGCTATTCTGCCACTATGGCTGCACGCGAAAGATTGGGAAATTCGATAATTAATTGAGAGTTTCAATAACAACCTGAAGTGGTGTGAGGCATAATAAATACTGCTGAATTCAGTGTCAATTGTGGTCCAGCCTTATACAAGAATATCCTTTTCTTAATTTTTTCTTCCTAATACTTACGCCGCCTCGTATATATAAGTAGTTGCCAAAATAAATCTCCACAGCCTGTTCGTTTACAAGGAAATCGGACTAGTGTGGATGAATAAAGCTCGAGTGTGACATGAAAACACAGCTATTCGCTCACAGGGACAGGGTATACAAAATCTAAAATTAGACAGAAAAGATCTCGAACCTAGCTATCGAACGGCGAGCCGAGTAAGCCGACATAATACATTATTGACAGTTGAACAAATGACAGAGACTGTTACTTCACTGTCCCTGTAGAAAAAGCGAGATTCTGTTACATATTTTCAATATGCTGTAGTCTCACCACCGATGTAGCATTGTCATCCAACAAGATCCAGTTGTTGAAGCAAAGCACAGAGCACAAGTTGTTGTACCACCTTTGACGGTACCTTCATTGCTTTCTGTTATCGGGTGACTGAACGTCGAGTATGATGTATACAATATCGAACACTTTCTTGTTTGTCTTATTATACTAATAGTAGTTCTGGGACGAAGCAAAGCCTCTATCGTTTTTGCTTCGTACCAGATCATAACAGCCTCGTATACTATTTTGGAATATTTAACCGTTGATGCTCTCAGCCCAAAACTTGGCAGACGCTGTGATTTGATTGCATCCATTCTTATGCTTTGTGGTAGGTGAGGCTGTAACGTGTAAGTAGATGCAGAAGGTGAGCAGTGGATGGTGCCTTGGTGGAGAGACTCAGAGCGGCGGACCATGGCGGACCGCTCGCAGCACAGCCACCCGTTTGCCATTTCGCCTTCGGCGTTCATGCACGCAGGGCGCCAGACTCTGTTGCTCTCTCTCATCCAACTCTTTCCGTTCGTTCCCTAGAAAGTTATGGATTCTTCAGCCGTTAACATCAATGTCATTGTCGACGACTTTGACAGTGTCCTCTCATACCCTGACCAGTCAGTTTGGACAACCCCGGACCCGTCAAGCGCGGATTACCACCCGGAAAGCAGTCCTTGGCTTTTGGGCACCTTTCACCAAACAGATACTGTAAATGCGACTGTGAGCTTCAATTTTACCGGTGGGTGAACCTCGAATTTTTCTATCCTGAAAGGAACATTGACGAATTGCAAAACTCAAAATACAGGCCCGGCGTTATACATTTACGGATTTTCTGGTCCAGAATATGGTTCATATGAAGTTCTGCTCGACGGGACTTCCACGAAAGCCAGTGCTTATTCGTCCAGTAACGGCTCGACCCCTCATCTGCTTTACGGTGCAAGTAACTTGACGTATGGGGCTCACGAGCTGACTCTGCGCAATCTTGGGGCTGTTTCGAGTGACGGAGATGGAGGCGGGAATTCGTTGCTATTTGATTTCTTGAGGTTTACCGTCCAACTTGCTCCTGCTGGGTACGTGACTTGTTCTACTGAATTTTTTTACTTTCGATTCAATTTCGTTTCCAGTGCTTCAGTGTCGAACACAACTGTGCAAGAAAACGATTCCTCCTTGACTTACACCGGCACATGGGGCAGCAATACCTCCGGAAACTTCAGTGGCGGAGGTTCTTCATTTACGAATGGAGACAATGCCTCCGTTTCATTCCCTTTCAACGGTGCGTAAACTCGACCCTTTTGTAACCTGTATCTGACTATTTATCCTGGCTGTCGTGCTGTTCAGGCTCCGCAATCTACGTTTTCGGTGACAAGAAGAATGACCACGGTCTGTACAGTATCGTCCTCGACAACGGTACCGAGCAAATTTTCGATGGAGTTTCTGGATGCGGAGGCGCGTTCGGTCAAACATGCGAGCAGCAGCAGCCTACATTGGCGTACTTTGCTTCGAACCTTGCTCAGGGGGAACATACGCTGAAAATTACGAATATTGCTGGGGTTAATCAGTCGTATTTCGGTAAGATGAATTCCCTTTTTTTTTCGAAAAAGTCTTGACTAAATCTTCAATCGACGCATTTCAGATTTGGATAGTATCGTGCTTACTGTCCCGTCGAGCTACGCTCCTAGGACGCTCACGAATGGTTCTGAGGGTTCTGGTTCATCTGGGAACTCGTCATCAGGTTCAGGATCTGGCTCGTCGTCTTCGAGCCCATCGAACGCCGCACTTACGTCGGGTGTATCTCTAGCATCCCTCAACTCGTTCCTTCTTCTCGTGTTCGGGATATCGTGGCTTCTGAGGAAGTAAAATCATCTCGCATACCCGGTTCTCTGGATTTTGTACGGACACAGACACTACTAGTAACTCCAATACTTTATTTACACCCGTTTTAGTGTGTTGTAGGAATGCAATGTGAGGCGACACTGGGACTGTATCTTACGGCCCCTCATTTTTAGCACCAGATGGCTACGCTTCGCGCGATCTCCAACGAATCTTGATTCCTGACGAGGATACTGTAACCCGAGTTCTCCCGCCGCCGGCGAGGTATGCGACAGCCCGGCATCAACGATGGTTTTACCGTTTCACACACCTCTTTCCTCCTCCTATTCTTCATCTGCAGGTCAGAGAAGCAAAAATTCTGCCTCCCGCTGGACGGTTTCGCAAAACTTTTTAAGCTATTTTATTGACGATTCTATATAACTTGAATAATGCCTACTGGTCGTCGAACTTCATTGCTCTCTGCCGTCGTTGTACTTTCTGGATTTCTTCTAGTTGTCGTGGTCAACGCTTCTCCTCTTGCTGCGAGGGCTCGGTTTGGGGTAAGTGTCAAGAGCATTAACCTTGTATTCTGTTTGCTGATTCTTGGTTTTGAACCATAGACGAACTGGATATTGGATCCGTTTGATGATACGAAATTTACAGCTGAAGAGAACAAGGTTTTCGGTGAGTTTTTTGTTTTTTTTTTTTTTTTTGCTGGGGCGCAGTCGTTGTTCAGGCATTGATCTACCTTCAGAACCTATCCTCACCAATACCGGTCTCAAGCTCGACAAAAAGATCACCGAGGACGGAAGCAACAACGACGGCATCTTCTCCCTATCCGCGCCTTACAAAGGCCACCCCGCAGACAGCCTCCTCGTCAAAGTCCTCCACATGGTCTATGAAGGCGCTCTCGGCGAAGTCAAGGCCCTCAACATGAAACATCAAGTCATCGCCTCTGGGATGCTGGCGGATCCGAAAATCGGACCCAAGGAGAAGCCTGTGATCGTCATGATGAAGCAACCTGGGAAGAAGCTACTGGACGATGAGGAGTTCCAGAAGGCGTCGAACGAGGAGAAGTTGGCGATGAGGAAGGAGGCGCTCGAGTTGATGTGTGAAGAACTGGCACAGGAAGCGGTGGAAAAGCTTATGTATCATGCGTGAGTTTTTTTTTTTTTGTTTTTTGTTTCGCGTTCCAGAGCTCGTTCTGTGTTGGTTGATCCAATTTTTCTGATTTAGCGATAACAATATTGCGAATCTTATGGTGGTCGTCAAGAATAAAAAGATCGTCTCTGCCCGAGTCGTCGATTACGGTGGGGACGCTGTGTATCATGTCAAGCAGGGCGTGAAGAAAGAAGATGTGGTAAGTGTCACGCTTTCAGGCTGCTAAGCTACTAGTGCTTTACACCTAACGAACTTGTTTTTAGAAAGCATTTTGTTTGAAAATTAACCCTGCAACTTGGGCGTAGATTATCCTTCACTGTACGGATGTTGTTTACCCAGAGGGTCGAGATTTCGATTAGGACCTCGGACCTGCATCCGCACGAACCGTTTTCCCGTTCGACCTTGGTCCGGCGGCCCAAGATAACTTAGTATAAGTATATAAATATATAAGCTGTTTTCCTCGTCTACGCGTACATCATTTCTCGTCTGCTGGTCAGAGAAATTTATCTCCCCCTCCACCGCTGGTCGGATTCTCCGATACATACACTCGTAATGATTGCAAGTTCCAAAAACTGCCAAACCGTGCTGCTCTGCGTCGCTGGTCTCTTTGGTTTGGTCGCTGTGTTAGTCCAAGGAGCTCCGCGCCCTGTGTCAAAGGCACGTACAAGTGCTTAATGTCAGCTGCTATTCATTCACAAACTTGATTGTATATATAGCCCACCTGGCGTTTAACCAAGTTTCAAGATTTGACTTTCACCCCTTCCGAGAAGGCCGTTTTCCGTAAGATTTTTCTTGCACATGCATGCCAGCGTATTCGAAGGTCTCTCAATGTTTCTGACTCTTCCTCCTTAGAAACTAGTCTGACCACCCTTCAATTGGGTCCAAAACTCAGTTCCAGAGGATTCAACAACCACGGAATCTTTTCCGTTTCCGGAACTTACGCAGGCCACGCAGGTAAAGATCTCTTAGTCAAGATTGTCAAACGGGCCGATGAAGTAGACGAACCTGTTCGAGTTGACAAAGACACACCAGTTGAGGCGGCGAGTATAGGTGAAGTTAAAGCGCTTAAAAGGAATCGACAGTACGTCGCGTCTGGGATGTTGAAGGACCGCCAAATCTTGGGAACCGAGGCGATGCCTGTTATCGTGATGATTAGACAGCCTGGAGATGTCCTCGTAGATGACAAGGATTATCAGCATGCATCGGAGCCAGAAAAGGAGGAGATGAGGAGAGAGGCGATACGCTAATGTGTAAAGCGGCGGCGGAAGAAGCTGTGGACTTACTTCAATATCATGAGTTAGGTATCATTTCTATCTTTGCCCTGCTCTTTTGCAGCTTGAAGTTGCGCTGACAGAGTTTCTTTTCTAAAATATAGCGACAATCAAGTGGAAAATATCCTGGTTACGATTCAGAATAAGAAGGTCGTCTCCGTCAAAATAATTGACTATGGAGGAGAGAATGTTTACGCTGTGAGCCCTAGAGCTAAGAAGGAGGATGTGGTGTGTGTTCTCCTTTGGGCTGCTTCGTTAAAGGCGGTCTAATAAAACTTGATAGGAAGCCTACTGCGAACAGGGATACAACTATAACAAGTGGGGACAGATCTCGTGATCCCTGCTACGCTCAACGTAGGACTACGAGCACTAGTTCTGTGTAGTATATCAATACATTGGTTATGTTCGAGTCTTTGTTGGCAAAATGTTTCCCTTCATTCTTAGTTGTTGCCGGATGTCCATGCGCGCACGTCGTGGCCCAAGATTCACAACGATTTCATTTGCTGGTGTGTAAACAGGGCTGGCAAAACCATCCACGAGCTATAAAGGTGTGATATTTTTCGTGTCCCGATTCCATCTTTGTTTTTTTCATCGACAGGTCGGAGAGAGACTCGGGACTCCACCCTCAACGCTTCCCTTCCTAAGTATGCAACTTGACCTCCTCGACCTTCCTTGTTAACTGTTGTAAATTTACATACTAGTCAATCATTACGACACTATGGTCTTGATTGTTAGCAGATGCCAACCTCATTAAGAAATACGCTCCACCCCACGACACTACCGCTACTGGTTTCAAGCTTATGGCCTACGTTTCTGGTAAAGCTTATCGCCACTGCTGTGTAGCTGGTTTCTGACCAGTGGAAATCTAGGTCTTCCCGCTATGCTTAACGCAATTGCGGGACCAAGGGAAGGAAGCAGATACGAAGGGTTTGCAAGACAAGGAGAACTCCAGGGTGCGCTGAAAGAAGTTGGATATACCGCTGAACAGGTTTGTCTTGCTTTCGTCGTTATACGATCATTTCACTGACTCATCTCATCTGTAATCCGACTTATGTCCACAAGTTCTGAACTATAATTTCGAGCCCAGCTTTGATAATAATTTTTTTTGCTCGGTTTTATCTGCTGTGATACGTACCCGTCTTGTCCAAATCTCATGTTTTGTTAGAGAGCCGTCGCAGTTTCAAGACGCTCCCCTGTATGCGCCTCAATAATTCCTGCATGAACCGAGCAACATGATTAACCGTTTGCGTATGCAGGGACAGAGATCTAGAGTTTAGAGTCTAGAGCCGAGGTCTGTATTGCACCCACACACTTCAGCAAGTTGCTTATTTACTGCTGTTCATTTACGACGTGATACAGCTTTCTCATTCGAAGAATTAGATTACCGGGTCAGATGTCTTTGTCTCGGTCACGGTGGAATTTGAGCACGCTTTGTCATTTCTACCGTCTCAACTCCCATGACCTCCACTTCCACTCCCAAGAACAGGCTCACTGAAGCAGCATACCAATGCCTCCCAGGGGGTCCCTTAGACGTCGATAGAGCTTTCTATGATGAAGTCGCGGCGACTGGCGAGTCCCCTGCACCTCTTCGTCAGCTCGTTGATAGCTTCATCCTTCCCATCCGTAGCGGAAAGGCCTGGGAGGTTCGAAAAGGAGATATATGCCGTATTGTCGCCGTCGAAGGACCTCAGGTAAGCTGGGATAACTATAGTACATGAATTGTACCGAGAGTCATGACCCAAATACGCGACCAATTGCGCTATCGATTGTTATGTACAGCCACTGACCATGAACCATTTACTTCTATCTAGGTCGGCGATCTGAACATCTGGTCTCTCCACAATCCTCGAGAACGATTTTGGGCCTCTCGAACGCGTCAGCTGCAGCGCGCGCATGTATCTGTCTACGATCGCCTTTGGTCCACTTTACCTTACTTGCGTCCTCTGGTCACGATCACGGCAGATTCGCTTAAAGACTATGGTGTGGATGGAAAGGGTGTGGATGCTGAAGGAGGAAGAGTTCATGATTTGCTCGGAACTAGGTGCGATCCGTATGTGAATCGAATGCTTACGGGGCAAGGTGGGTGATAATTGCATCATTTTTGGGAACTTCTACCGTTCGTTTCATTTCTCATGTTGACTGGCCTTGAATCGGGACTTACAGATAACAATTACCACTGTCACTCCAATCTCACTCGAGCCGTGTTACCGTATGGTTTGACAGAATTCGATGTACACGATGTGTTGAACGTGTTTCAGTGTACTGGATTGAACGATAAGGACCAGTACTTTATGAAGACTTGCCCGGCAAAGAAGGGTGATTATTTCGAGGTAAAAGTCTCGTTTTACTTTCCTAACCTTTCGAGTTTTGACTATTCGCACGTCTTCCTCGGCGTATCTCATCATTATTGCCCTTTTACCCAGTTCATTGCGGAAACGGACATCCTTTGCGCACTGTCCACCTGCCCCGGAGGCGATCTGTCCAAAGCTGTGAGTTCTTTCAGTATCGTTTTGTCAACCATCCATTCGTCGCTTCTATGGTTGGAAAGCAGAAGTTAATAATTTATCTGGAAAAGATGTGGGGCGAAGGCTCAACAGAATCCACAAACACCGATCCTACCCTCGAATGCTGCCGACCACTAGGAGTCCAGGTATATCGTCTTCCCGGGGGATGGCTCGAAGCGCGGGGTTGGAAAGAAGCTTTGACAAATGGACCTGCGTACAAGGGTCGACATGCATTGAGAGAAGCGCCATTCCAGAGCTCGTAGACGGATAACAAGCAGGTGGAACGTTTGAGACAACAGAGGAAAATGTTCAATATGGATAGATACGAGTAAGGAAGATGTACCGTGCAGAACGTATTACTATGCGGAGTAGTCACACCCAGTGAAAATTGACCCGTGCCGGGCCGAGCGAAAACGAGCGTTATAGGTCTTGACACCTCTTGACAGCTCCATACAAAGTGACCAATCGTAAGCGTTCGTAATCACTCGAGTGAGTTAGCCAGCGACAAACGGACCCAGGAGGTTCATCTTCAATTTTCGACAAGAGGTGTACAAAGAGGTACAGACGCAAGAAAATAGGAGAGAATTCAGGGGGTACAGTTGCAAGAAAAAGGGGAATCGGGGAGGCGAAACCAAAACTGCAGTGCTAATGATGCTAATTGGAAGGATGATTCGGGGGATGTTGGTTTCAGTTAGCAGCGAGGATGGCATTGAGAACAATAGGGTTCCGGCGAATATATATCTGGAAAGTGTCTGAGGACCACCTACCAGCTGCTTGGATGATCTGAGGAGGGGTCCCATCCTCTGCCATAGCTGTGGCGCCGCCCGCCCTCATAGACTGACCTGCCCAGCGGGTGTCAGGTTCAAGTCAACAAAGCCTTCGCATGAACCAGTCGCGAGTGGGGACTGAGCCCTGAGGTGTGACCCAGAGGTGAGGGTGGAAGGGGAAACTGCCATTGCGCAAGTGGAGGTACCGGCGGAAGATACTACGGGAGTTGATGCCCCAACTGGAAGGAATCACTACGTGGTTCCCTTCGAAGAGTCGATTGGCCTTGTGAAAAGGCAACCAGAATGAAAAAGAGGACTTGTCAACTTCGACTGAGTCCCTCCCCACTACCTTGCGAAAGTTGCGCAACACAGGATTGTCTGGCACTGTGAGCTCTCCCAGCCTCAGCAAGCTGCAGGTACCGGTGACAAGCATAGCCGCAAAAAGGATACTGTCATAGGAGGACGACGGGGAGAGTGAATTAACAACAGTGAGTAGATGGGTTCTGGTAATAGGTTGCTTGTGGCGGATAGGCTTGCTGCAAAGCTTCTTCATCCCCGCTAGCATCTTCTTAATGAGTTGGGACTCCCTGTTCCGACAAGCATCTGGGTAGTATATCTCCAGCTGGTCACAGATGCCTGATAGGTAAGAACCTACAGAATGCAGTTCGATATGATGAGACATATAAATGACAAAGAAAGAGAGGGTGTCAGGGGTGGGATTGAAGGGGAAACCGTGCTTGGTACAGAAAGCGACATAAGAATTCAGGTGAGATTCATAGGTATTCCTAGAGGAGAGGTTGGTGGCCAGGCCCAATGCAATATTGCAGCCATGTATCAATTCCTCTCTAGACCAGGTCCTCCTTGGAGGCTGCCTGGCTGACGCTGACAACAATATCATTTTTTAGATGCCCCCAGTGACAATTGAGGGGGTTGAATGGTGTGGAGTGTAATATCTGGGTGCGCCGACTGCACAGAATCAAAGTTGAATCTGGAGAGGGCATCGGCAGTAGTGTTCTCACTGCCTGCTATGTGCATGACCCTCAGGTTGATGTGGAACTGCACCATAATGTTGACTGCGGCTACGAGGATAGGGTTGTAGTTGGGGAGTGCACTGAGGGAACTAAACATATCCACAGTATTCGAGCTATCAGAACAGAAGGTGAGTCAGAAGGGTTTGCATTCAGAGCCCCTACAGCTGTTTTGTGAGGTGAGCCAGATGAGGGCAGAGAGCACAGTGAGAGCTTCCCAATAAAAAATCAGCTTGGCCATAGGTGAGTCAGGGTTGGTCTGTCCTGAGAAACCTAACTTCAAACTCGGGACCCAGAAACCTGTCCCTTTGAGGCACGCATCCCCGTAAATTGTCATATCTGCCTCCAGAAAAGGATTCCAGTCTATATTCACAAAGAAAAACATGCCAGAAGATTTCTCAATGTGATCGGTGAACCATAGTAAGTCTTGCTTCACATCCTTGTTCATGAAAATTTGGGCTGACTGAATAGACTTCCCTTTCATCTTTTTGTAAACATTTGATAACACTGGTCAGAATAACAGAAACACATTAAAAGACCAATTCATCCAACTGGCTAGCTGTTGCCACTCATGCAGGGTGCGGCGCTGGGAAGATGTGAATTCTTGGACCTGTCTCATGAGCTCCAGCTTGTTCTCTTCTGGTAGAGTTGCTGTGAGAGTGTTTGGGTCTATTAAAAAGCCTATGACTGTCAACACAGCCCCCCACACCTGCTTAGCCCTTTTATGTGGGATACCCAGGAAGTCCCACAGCCAAAGGAGTTTGACCTGCTCCCATGGCAGGTACATAGTGTACAGTTTGTACCACTCTGTATCATCCTCCAATGCCACACTAAAACAGTCATCCACATAACAACATAACAACAGGATCTGCAGCACGAACACCGCAATCCACACTACAAGCCCCATAACTGATGCCCAAGCTCGAGGAGAAGCACTGCTCCTGAAGCATGCTCTCTAGTCTACATACTGCCTCACACTTGAGCGGTCCCAGTCCCCAGAGATCGATTGTCCTTTTGACAGCATACCTGCTGTGATGACTTGTTTTATTTGCCAAAGAGGATGCATAGGTAGAAGCCGGAAAGTGTTTGCAATGTTGGACTTCCATAGCACTAACCTCTTGCCCAGGTTAGCTCTCGTGAAGGCAATTATCATTGGGATGAACACAAGAAGTGAGTCCATACAGGCTCCTTTCATTTGAGCCTTGTCCACCATGCTATTCTGACAGAAAACTCCCGCCGATTGGTTAGCTACCAGGTGCAAGTCTTCAGAATGGGCCTTCAGAATGGCAATTACTGGTGTAGAATACATCCCAGGTAACAAGTCGGGGCTGAATGCAGGTGAGTGACAACCAGCCTCCACTTCGGCTTCACACTGAGCATCAATGAAGTCTCTCTCCACATCTGACATGAGTGTAGTCCAAGAGTTGTCCCAGGTCAGCAGATATTCATCTCCTGGACTCATTGAGGCCCACAGCCAGAAACCCTCCTTCAGCATGGTGATAACTGAGTCAACAAAAGTTGGGTTCAGATGATCATCTAAAAATGAGTGTAATCTCTCAACAATAATGGGTGTGCTGACTTGGAATAGATGTGGGAACTCCTGCACTGTTTTCTAAGCTACACCTTCAAACTCTCCTTCTGGTGGCCTCAGGAGGGGGTCATCTTTTTTGGTGAATGCTGCTGTGCAACTACTCTGCGGCACTGTGTCCCTTCTAAAACCAAAACCTCTCATGAATCTTGGAAGGTACAACTGCATCTTGGCTTCTTCTGTGCCATTGCTATGACTCCCACTGTCCTCTACCTCCTCACCACCTGCTTCTTCATGGTTCTCCACTCCTGACATGAACTCCACCATGGCTCTCCAGAATCTTGTGGGGGTGAACCACCTAGCTGTGAGCTCAGTTAGGTCTCCCTCCTCCTCCTCCTTGCTGTTCTCTGACTCCCAGGCACAAGTTAGCTCCATGCCCTGACTTTTTGCACTCTGAACAGATGTGCTTCCATTTGCATTTGTCAAAGTAGCAATTGCCCCAGTTGTACTTCTTGCAAATCTCTTTAGACTGGTCTCTGGGTCAAGAGTTCCCTGACTCTGACTGAAGGGAAGGGAGGGCTTTGTATGCAACAATCAGCCACGATCTCCCCAAATCTGGCCCCAATAGGCAGGAGTTTCTCACAATACATTGATGAGATTTGAATCGAGGTCGCGTGATAAACCTCCTTTCTTAACTAATACAGTTGACACTTCAGCGCATAGCCTGAATTTCATTGACAAAATTTTGTCAGTGGCCTCTTCATGTAATGAGCCATCTGATATACTTTTACTGGCATTCTCATATATCATGCCTAAGCCACTGGTGGCAGTCCATGAGCAAAAAAACAAAGCTCTATGGAGCAAGGGCTGGACCACTAAGGTATAAGATACAGCAATACAAAATATCTGGACTATTAAGTAGTTATACATTGTATGGATCTGGATGGATTCTGAAGACCAAAGGTGCAACCAAAACTGTGATAAGTCGGGGATTGCCGCTCTGGCGGCGCTAAGGATTGGTTTTGACAGAGATGATGATGGTTAGGCAAAGGAAACACCAGACGAGGTAAGATATATGGTGCAGAGTTCTTCTCCTTCAGCATTGTTGAATTTGTCAAACAGCATGTCACTTTGCAATCCAACAAGCTGGCAGAAGGCTTAGTCATATAAGAGAATGTTCAGGTGTAAGGATTCAACATAACAGTTGAAGAGCTTCTGTATGTGTTGCTCATAGGCAAAGACCTCGCTCCTACAAGATGGGAATGCAAATATGATAGCTTCAGCTGTGGCTTGCCAAGCTCTCCGCCAAGTGTTCTGATTGTCAATCTTCTTGGATGGTGCTGGTTTTGTGAATGTGGTGAGCTTGAGAGCATCTGAGAGGATATTGGACACTGTCCTGGTGGAGTCGTAGTTATGCTGGTTGGCGACCAGGGCAAAAATCTCAGTGAGTTCAACATACTCATCCCAGAGCACAGATTTCCACAGTTTCCTAGGGAAGAGAGGGTTGAGTCTGCTCCTCCCAATGCTTGTGACAGCCTTGTCAAGGTCTTTTGCATAGTTCTCCACTCATTTGAGGACAGCTTGGTGCCAAGCTGAGAGAGTAGTTCTCTTAATGAGAGCTTCTGCTGTCCAACTGAACAAAGCCTCATCCTGCTTGTTGTCTTTTGCACATTTGGCTGCCTGTTCAAGCTCATCATTGCTTCTGTTCTCATCCTCTTTGTCAGGGGTGCCTGCTCGACATTTTGACCCAGTGACACTGCTGGGTGATCCTGGAGCCTCTTGACCAGTGTGCACTTGATGCCCCTGCTCCCAGGGGTAGTCATCTCTATGCTCCTGGGGCTCTTGACCTGTAGATGTTCCATTAGGGTTGGCTTGGTTCTCTTGACCAGTTCCATGAGCAGATGCATGTTGATGGTGGTCTCCTCCTGTGGCACCATCACCTGCTCTCCCTGCTCCTTCACACTTGGCTTGGGCAAACTGAGATTCTTGTCTGTCAATGAGAGCCACCCATGGTTGAATGGTGTCTTCGAAGTTCTGGTTGATGTAGAAAATGCCATAGAAGGCTTCCATGTATCTATGGATAACCTGCTTTGAAGTGTAGGCATTATACCTCCTCTCTCAGTGTTTGTTGACAATTGTTTGGAGGGCTTCTTCAGATCCCATATTGGCTGGTGGGAGAGCTGGAATGTAGATAGTCTCTCCTTGAGGGACTGATTGCTGATGCTGGACATCAGACATAGGTAACAGAGGCTGTTTCAGAGTTTTGATTCAGTAGATGGCATGAAGTGTGGAAGCGACAAAGAAACTCTAGTACGAAGAGTGGAAAGGAAAGAAAGGTAACTAGGTAAGGAAAAAATGTACTATATGCTATGGGAATTGAACATACCTAGTATGAAGAGTGGAAAGAAAGGATAAAGAAAATTTTTTTTACTGTACTGGACTACTACTGACAATGGATGTGGGATACCAACACAGTGTTTACACAAGCATAGGTAGATGAAGAGTAATAGAGGACATTTTTTACCTGATCTGAAAAGTCAGACACTTGGTGTGGAGCCATTCAGTCAACAAGTGGCCATTTCCCCTTGCCAACATGCAGGAGGACTGATCCCCAACTCTGACCGAAGGGAAGGGAGGGCTTTGTATGCAGCGATCGGCCATGATCTCCCCAAATCTGGCCCCAATAGGCAGGAGTTTCTCACAATACATTGATGAGATTTGGATTGAGGTTGTGTGATAAACTTCCTTTCTTAACTAATACATGACGCTTCAGCACTTAACCTGAATTTCATCAACAAAATTTTGTCGATGGCCTCTTCACATAATAAGCCATCTGATATACTTTTACTGGCATTCTCATATATCATGTACAGTAGAGTTTAAAACTTCTATCTTTTCTGGATGCTACTCAGTGTGAGATGTTGGGAAGATTTGAATTGAGTACTATTCTCACAGGAGGCAGCCGCTCAAGAGGAGCCAGAGATTTAGATCTTGGATATGATTCTCATGGGACCCCCTCCCCCCCAATTTAAGGAAGGAGTCCAGATCAGCACCGTCGGCAAGTCTATTGCGTGCATGTACCAGGGTCCAAACTGGCTCTTGTAGTGATTCTGATGTGTAATATGATTTGCCATTATGGTAGATTAGATTACAGCTCATGTTTGCAAGCAATTGTTACTGTATTTCCTATCTAATACTCCCAGGATCTCGAAGTGAAGCAAACTTCAATGTTATTGGATAGTCTCTACCTAAAATTTGACTTTGTGTCCATTTCACTATGTTGCAGGCTGCCATGACTGTTCAGCACAACAGGATGGGCAGCTAGGCAGCAACAACATTGTCCTCAGCTACTGCTAGCTCAGCTGGTTGCCATCACAGAACCTTCTGGACTGCAGCCTTTTGCATGGCAACATAGCATATCCCCAATCTGAATCTCTGGCTTCTCTTGCAGCTGCCACCAATAAGGAAATAATTCAAAAGCTGCAAACATATGGCATGTCTGGCAAGCATTGCTTTCCCCAACTCTGACTGAAGGGAAGGGAGGGTCTTGTTCCCTGTGATTGGGAAATTTAGGAAACAAATCAAATTAATTAATAATTACTTGGTAACAAGCTGGGACGCTGCATGCAGAGTGATGCCTGAATCACTCAGGTCAATCCTTAACAGTACAGTGGGAGACAGTTTGAGGAGGCTTTGCATGGACAAGAGACAAAGTGGGTTGGGACCAAAAATTGCTTGTTGGCCCAGTGCTGTTGTGCAGGTGGCGAGACAACTGAGAGGGAGCGGTACCAAAGAAGCAAACTGCTTCTGTCTCCTCGCTACTGCTCCACTGGACATTGATGCCGAGTGTTACTTTTTGAGTCAGCATCTGACACATTTCATCCTCATCTTGCCATACTATCTGTGTCTTGATCTGTGTGCCAGAGCTGATAACTACCCAGAGTTGATATTTTTGCAGAAAGTGGTTCCTCTTGAGTGCATTCTGCACACTCAATTGGAACTAATAGATAGACTCAGGATCTTTTTATGGGCATTCTTGAACTTGAAAATAATCAGTGAGTTTTTCAAGTGTTCAAACAGTGGGTTTTTCCCTTTATCAGTACCAGGAAGCATGAAAAATGCTCAATTTATTTCAGGTTTCAGAAGTTGTGCACTTTATGTCATTTTGAAGCATTTAAGCACCATTTATAAATTTGAAACAATGCAGATTTCTCTCAAACAAACAAGGATGTTGAAAACAGATGGACTTTGGAAAGCACCGGTCTAATATCAACTCCTGCCATTTTAATGTCCTTTCTCGGGAGACAGCTGGCACAACATTGAAGGCTCCCAAATTCTTAAACTTAGTCAGTTTAAAGCTTGACGTGTATATTTAACATCTCTCAATTATGAAGAGTCAATCAAGAACTGCAAAAATTTTCCTATACTGGTACATAGATAGTAGGGATTATTCTATTTGACAACCCTGTCACTGAAGATTGCAGAATGGCAACCCCTTCCAATATCATGTGAACACTGGTCACTCCAGAAACTAGCCATAGACTGTATCATCAACTGTAGTTTTCAATGTTGCGCACACCTTTGTATAACTTGCATCTGTTGATTTATATTTATCAATTACCCAAGCTCAGGGCCCTGTTTCCATGACAAAACTTGTTTGCTCAGACTAATCTGACTAGTTCTTTCTCATAAGTGCTGTAAACAAAGAGGGTGTGTCCCTGGTTAATCAATAGATGGAAATAAATGGGTACTAGGAGCTCTGTGCCAGAAATTTACAAAGTACTGTATGACACTGTTGCGGAATGGGCTATCGGCAGTAGTGTTGCCACAGCTCGCGAATAAGCCGGCTAATAGCCGGAGCCGATCAGGGGCTGGAGCTGAGCTGGTCAGCTGGCGGGCGCCCACATGTGAGCCAGCTTCGCACGGCTCCAAGCTGAACGCCGCAGCTTGGAGCTGGCTGACAGTTGACTCCTACCACCTCCATTGCCAATTGCCTTGCAATCATCCGGCAATTCATTTTAAATCTCACATATTGTATTTTGGTTCATTAAAGCCTCTTTCTTTCCATTAGCCCTCACTTCGACTCCAAATTATGTAGATATTTATTATTTATTATGTTTACGTATCAAGCTATCACATGTCAGTACACAGTGCCACGTTACTCACATCACATCAGGCAATGTAACTACAGCATCTGCTAAGCGCTCATTCGAGGCTTGGCACCCTGTAATATTCATTCGCCTATGCCCTCATTGCAGCCAATAGCCATTGTAGAAGTATTTTACTTCTTTTCCATCTGGCTAGCCAGCTTCAAGTCGGCTTGACCCCAGCTCAAGTCGGCTCAAGCTTTTTCAAGTCAGCTCATTCCGGCTGTTGAGCTGGCTAAGCATGAGAGCCGCAGCTACATGAGTTGACTTGCGGCTAGCCGAGCCGCAGCAACACTAATCAGCAGTATCAATATGACTGTAAGTTCTCCAGCTGTTATGCCTTACAGTCAGAACTTGAAAATAGTAGGTTCAGTAGGCAATGTTATCCATTATGGGAATTTAATAAGTTAAACCTTACACCAATTTGGCCTAGGGCTGACCAATTCAGTGACCTAGGTCCTGAATGCTTCCATAAAAATTAAAAATTAAAAAAAATAGCATCCGACTTTGCAGCTGGCTGTACTGGCCAGTTGAACCCATTCAATGCTTGAACCGGTTGTCAGCTGGGCTCCCTCAACAGGCTATCAATATGAGACACATCATGTGAGTTTTGGTAGGTGACAAAATATCAGCTGATTGTAAACTACTCTCAAATAAGGTGTGACCTGCAGTGGTTCCAGTGTGACAGCCAGTGCTACTGTATGACATTAAGTTGGCAACCCTTGGCAACAGGGTTGTCAAATAGAATTATCCAGATAGTAGAGTCTGAGGGGGGCCGCAAAGCTGGGCAGATGCTCAGCAGAGCCGGGATACAGAGTGATCTATTCACATGCCCAACCAACCCTAAGCCACTGGTGGCAGTCCAAGAGCAAAAAAACAAAGCTCTACAGAACAAGGGCTGGACCACTAAGGTATAAGATACAGCAATACAAAATATCTGGACTATTAAGTAGTTATATGTTGTATGGATCTGGATGGATTCTGAAGACCAAAAGTGCAACCAAAACTGTGATGAGTTGGGGATTGCTGCTCCGGCGGCGCTAAGGATCCATTGACCCTACGGTGGGGAAACAGCCCTGGCTGTAATTGATAGCTGCACGGCTGGACAGCTTTTTCACTTGACAACCACAGGTGAGCGGACCCAGGAGTCCTGTGGTGGAAAGACAGCTCCTGTGAGGTGTGTAAGCTGCATGGCTGAGCAGCCATTCCACTTGATGACCACAGGTGGGCTGACCCATGCATCCTGTGGTGGGAAATAGCCTCAGTGAAGTGCATAGGATATCACAATGAGTTACTCACTGCACCTATTAGCCTTGCATAAACAACAGTTTAAGCCCAAATCAATGATGCTCATTTTCGCTCGACTAGGCTTGAAAATCCAGAATAAGGACAAGCTGGAATGAGCAAAAGTGAGCACAATTGGATGGATCATCTCAGCTCATCGAAACAGTCATTCTCATTATTTATTAATCCCTCATTGGCTCGCTATCACTCATTCAGGCTCGTTAGTGTTTAGATACTATTTACTATATACAGCAATACAAAATGGTACTATACATGTGTAGTTACCATGTAATACTCTAACAATGGCAACTCCAACAGCAGGCATTCACACAAGCTAAGAAAATCAGAATCAGTAAAGCCCAAGGCTACTAACCTAAGAATGCAACGAGGGCCAAGCAGTGATCTGAGCATGCACAAAAGCTAAGACTATCACAGTCAGTTATGCCCAAAGCAATAAACATTGGTACTCACATAAAAATGCAGCGAAACCCAGGAAGCTGTGCTTGACAATGTGAATGCAATGGGAGTTGAAGTGGCCGGGGCTGCGATATCCTGTTAAACAGATCAGATGAATGTTCAGGAAGATATGAGCTTACCTACTGTTGTTCCTCATCTCCTTTACTTGACGCTTTGATTCCAATTCTATAGAAGGGGAATGCGTGAACAGTCAAGATGAATCAAAAAGAAACACATACATTTTGCCTGTACCTCCTCTGCCCATTTGGCTTTGAGACAGTTACTGGGAAATGTCAGTCTGAAGCCGGAGCACTAGATTATTCATGAGGACTTACATTCTGTCAAGAAGGGTTGCAAGTGTAAAAGTGTGGAGATGAATGCAGCATTGTCAAACCTAGAGACATTTTGTTCAAATAGATATATGACAGCGAGGAAGTAGATGATGTACCAGGAAGAGGTAAGTGGAACCTTGAGTTGGTGATAGAAAATGTTGATGAGATTCATTCGGCTTTGGTAATGTGGCCAGTGTAAGAGATTCGGTGAGTAACATACCAAATGAAACCGATACAAAATGAAACTGATACAGAGGATGAAGAAGTTGACATTAGAGGTCTTCAGCGCATCAATAGCAGGATGGCGTAGATGTTGCAGGTGCTTCTGGGCTGGCAGCAGTTTCCACAAGTCATTGGCAATGTCTCTGTTTACATTAAGGGCACTGATACTGAGACTGGTATGGGCAGTGTGAGCCAAGAAGCTGAATGATGGTGGAAGAAAGGAAGAAAGAGATGCAGGTAGGCTGAGGCAGTACAATGTCTTATAGTTTGAATCACATGCCATGGCTGCTTGAAAATTTGCTTAAGTTCTTCAACTCAGATAGAGAGTTATTGCATGACAAAAGATGTTGGTATAGCTCGATGGAACTCAACATAGCTCAGTGCCACTCAACTAAAACACTAATTCAGACTGAAAGTATTTGGAAGTTTGAAAGTTTGAACAAGATCGAAGAAGATCAACGAGAGAAGTTCACAAGAAGTTCATGTGCCCAACATGGCTTGATGGCACTTGACGTGTGAAACATTTGCTTCATTCAAGCTCAATGGGGCTCGGCCTGGCACAGGTCGGTTTTCACTGGGAGTCACAGCTGAGCAATGTTCCCATTAGCATTAAGAACAAAGGGCTTATGGTGTATGTCTGTGGAGATCTAAGGTTTTTTCAAGTTTTTCAAGTTGTAAGAAGGAAGAAAAAAAGAGAGGAGGGAGAGATTTACCTTGTATGTTATCCAGTCGGAATTCAGGAGCTTTTAGTGTAAAAAGAGCTTCTGCATCTAATTCCTAAGATTTTTGTCCAACTCAATACATGCCTTTTTGGACTGGATAACCTGTTTGCAGGTGTCCATGGTTTATCTCTTTTTGAGTGTGCATAAAGTTACTTTTCAAGTAACTTTTTTTTCCCGCACTTGACAGCTTAACTTGCCAAGTCTCGGCAAAATGCAAGTCTCATTAAAACTTACTTTCAGCACTTTAATTTGTTTTGGAAGGCTTTTAATTGAGAATATTGTTAAATACTAATATGATACTGACATTCTACCAGTGCCCTAAGTCAGTTAAATGCTCATGGATACCAAGACTGCTGTTTAATCCTGGGGCTTAAGCTGAACAATCTGCATCAGAATGCACATGGCCTATGGGACTGTGAGCAAAGTAACTTGTCAAGTTACTTTTTCAATTCAGTTAAGTTACTTGCAAGTAACTTTTTTTCCCCACACTTGACAGTTTAACTTGCCGAGGCTCAGCACAATATAGCTTCACTAAAACATTATCATCAATTCATTAATGAGTTATTCGTCGCTTCATACATTGTTTTACATGAATCCTGAGGAGGATGGGGCTCTGGAGTGGAATATGTT
>KN834756.1:778384-789642 GCA_000827265.1 Collybiopsis luxurians FD-317 M1 | reverse complement strand
TCCAGAATTTGAATGAGATTACCAGTTTGATCAATTTGAAGCAGTTTGAACACCCCGGGAATTACTTAACATGCCAATGTGTTGCATTGCTTGAATAGAAAGACAAAATGCAATTAAATGAAATGTAACATTCAAAAATGAGCATAGTGAGTGCAGGGGCAGTAAGTGAGTGAAAGCCTTCGAAGAGCTATTGTTATTGTGAACCTGGAGTATGCTTACAGTTAGAATGCCAATTGGCAGTTCAGAAGGAGAAGCATCTTTTCTAAAAATGCAGTCCCCGATTTACAGAAAGGATTAGAGCACATATCCAGTATTTAAGGTGCATTGCCTGTATTACAGTAGTATTGGGTTGACTGTCCCTAATGCTATATCCTATATCAAGACATCTTGAAGGGGCTCTGTATCATGCAAGGCTCTAACTGTATCACCTGTGCAATAATTTCCATGATTGGGGCTTCACTCGCTACTGTAAAAGCCTGGAATTACGGAGCTTATTTTTCTAATTAATCGACATGATACCATTGCGGCTATGAAGGAGGATCACATTGGACTGGGGTCTGGAGCAAGGGCCACATGGATTTAGCATTATGCGGAGCTCTGATGTCTGCCTTAATCGCAGCTGATGCGGCTGCGCTATTGATGACAAGTTAACAAGTTAGCGGAGTTTCAAAATTCAAAGTCCGCTAACTTGACAAGTTACTTTGCGCCGACAAAGTAACTTTGGTGGCAAGTAACTTAAGTAACTTAAGTTACTTTTGTAAGGACAAGTTAGCGGAGTTTCAATCTGACAAGTTACTTTGTTAGTCACCGGCCTATGGCATAAGCTGTTGAATTATGCCCTAAGAAGGCTCAAGAAAAAAGGACAAGATATAAGATTTAAGTAGGCAGGGAACCCTTGGCAAATGCACGAGGGGGCTCATATCTACTACAGGCTCTATATAAGGTTACGAATATAAAATAACCAGTGTAAAGATAAGATGTGGCACACAATTGGTGAGTGCTGGACTGGCTAAATACACATTCCAACATAAGCTCACTGTACCCTATGTATTCTAAGGTCCATCTAGACACATATTTTGATATATTCACATCAATGCGCTGTTTCATGGCTAGTTAGTTACATACAAGTCAGCTGAAAACACATGAGAAGTACAAATACTTGAAACTACAAATGAACATATAACTCTACATTTAAACACAATCCAAAGGTGATAGTGAGCCTTCCCCCGAGTACCTACAAACCTGAGCAGAAGGAAAAAGAAAACAAATGTAAAATTGCTGCTCACTTGTGGTGCTGTCTTCCCTGACCCCTTTCTGCACTTTTCCTCTGATTTTGATGTTTGCCCTTAAACTCCTGACTGTTGGAAATGCCCACAGCTTATAGAATCTCCTCAAAATCATCATTTCCTTGATCTGTCTTCCTTCCCTTGTGCTTGAGATTGGAAATAAATTCCAGATTGTCCCAAGAATCATCTGACTCCTTCTCTAGCAAATTTTTCCCTGGGGCTAGGCCAAAGCCATGATACTTGTTTGCACATATAGGATGCAATCTACATAATTGCAAAGGTGTAATAGTATCCTGCATCAGTGAGAACAAAGTGGTGTTAAATCTACAATGTGATACATGTTCCGCACTGCCACTCTGTGGTGTCCTGATGTGTATCTCGTGATCATGTTCTAAGGTAATTATACATACACATATCTGATTCTGTGCAGGTATCCCTCTGTAGTCATTTCAGACTCTTCATTATTCTTCCTTTTCCTCTTCTTTATTCCAGTAACTAATATTTATACACAAGTTTTCCTTTGCTAACCCTGAGAACCTGTTTACTGTTCTGAGGTCTCGTGTACTCATCTAGGATGTTAGGTAATTGAGAACCTGTTTACAGTTCTGAGGTCTTGTGTACTCATCTAGGGTGTTAGGTAATTGAGAACCTGTTTACTATTCTGAGGTCTCATGTACTGATCTAGGATGTTAGGTAATTGAGAACCTGTTTACTGTTCTGAGGTCTCATGTACTCATCTAGGATGTTAGTTATTTGACAGATTCACAGTCAGAATTGTGAATATTGTGCATCCTTAACTAGCACTATTGTGGGACCTCAAGGATGTCCTCCTCCACTGCAAATGCACTACCCAACCTCCTTATCTTTCCTGAAGATTGTCAACTTGTTGGTCTTAGTAATTGGGCAAACTATTGGGATCATCTCAGAAGTGTTGCTCATGCTACTGGTCTTGCTGGATATCTTGATGGATCCATATCCTCTCCTACTCCACCTGCCACCAACATTCAGGGAGCTGCTCCTGCTCCTACTCCAGTAAACTCTTGCATACCTTCTTTTAAAGAATGGGAACTACGAGATGCTCAGATTGCTGGTATAATATATCGGAATGTTAAGGATCCTTGCTCTATGGGGATTACTCAAGATATGTATGCACAGGTTATGTGGACCAAGCTTACCACAGAATTCAATACAACTTCTGCCGCAGCACAGACTCTTGCCAAGGAATGCATTCAACAGTTCAAATATACTCCTGGAACTCCATTTGAGGAATATTTATAACAACTTGAAGTGCTTTGTAAATCAGCAAGCGATGTAGGATGTACCATTGGAGACAATGACCTTCAATCTCAATTCCTGATGTCGCTCACCCCTGACTATCTGTGGGTTTTGCAGACTCACAGTGCTTGGAACTATACAGAATTAAAGTGCATACTTGTTGAATACAACATGATGGTTGAATCTGTGTCCAGTGTTGCTTCCCCAACCAATGCTCTTGCTATGGGATCCAGGTCTGGGTCTGGGATCATCTGCGATAATTGTAAGTGAGCTGGACACATAAAGAGAAATTATTGGGCAAAAGGCAGAGGGGGTGAAGGAAAGGGGCCTAAATGGTATACGGCACTGAAAGGAATGGAACCTACTAAACTGGCCAATCTGGCATTGTTCGCTGCCTCTAAGTCTGTCAACTCTACTCTGTCTAGTTTCACCACTGCTGCCACAATTTATGATTTTGGCAATTCTGAACCTGGAGGTATGGGCCACTCTCTGTATTGCTCTACTCTTCCTGATGCCTATTCTGTTAGACTGGGAGGAGCAACTTCTGCCATTTTAGGCAAGGGTCAGAGCAATACAGGTAGTTTAAAGTCCTATGTACTGAAGTACTCCAGTACAATGAATGCTATTCCTACCTTCATTGATAGTGCAGCTTTGCACTGGTGTATCCAAGACAGATAGAGGTTTGTGAGTTGTCAGCTGGCAAAGTTGTATGGGCAAATGGCTATGGAAGGTCAGTGTGACACATTTGTTATTGAGGGAGATAGTATTGCAGAAATTACAGTCAAGACTGGCTAAGGTTTAATATACTGTCTTCAGTTTCTGGTGTCACACATGCCATTGTTTGCTATGAATCTCTTGTCCTTGCCCCACAAGGACTGTAAGGGGTACCGGGGTGTCTGGGGAAGTGCTCGCATTGAAGTACACCACCTTGTTTCAGATGTGGTTGTCATCGACAGATGGCTAGTTCGTGGAGGAGCTAAGCATGGTGTATATCAGATAAATATTGTGGACAATCTTGACAATGTGTCCATACCTCTGCATCACAACACTCCATCACCTGACTCTTCATATGTACTAGCTTCTGCCAGACACTCCTGTTCTAAACTGTGCTCTCTTGCAATGTGGCATGCACAATTTGGTCATGCCAATGTGAATCTTATTCAGATAATGGCAAAGAGAGAAATGGTGGATGGATTGGAGGTGTCAGATTATTCCTTGTGCAGGAAATGTGAGGTATGTATGTTTGCAAAGGCAAAATGACAGCCCTTCAATGACATAGTTGTTCCTTCTGTGGAGTCTCTGCATTGCATTAGTCTTGATCTATGGGGTCGAGCCTGTACTTGTAGCCTAGGGGGAGCATAGTACTACATGCTGTTAGCTTGTGATAACAGTACAGGGATCCCATTTCCATACTTCTCTTCCAACAAAGAAGCTGCTACTGTTTTAGGTTTCATTCGGAAGTTTGCGGCCATGGCTGAGCTGCAGACAGGGAAGTGTATTTGGGTATTTCATATCAACATGGGCTACAAATTTGATAATTGTATGTTCAATGAGTTGTGTGCTAGTCAGGGCACTCTGGTTGAGAAGGTCCCCAAGGCTTCATCAGCAGCAAATGGACAGGTAGAATGTGCAAATTACACTGTTGTCAAAGGTGTTTGCATCATGCTCAAGAATTCCAACCTTGATCACCATTTCTGAGCTGAGGCTGCCCAGGCTTATTATAATATCCACAAGATGATACCTACTAGCTGTCATCCTGGAGTTATCCCTTGGGAGAAGTGGTATGAGGTCTCAAAAGGGAAGGTTAATGTATCCCACTTATGACGTTAGGGTTGCAAAGTGTGGGTTACAGATCTGGACCACTCAGTGGGTGGCAAGTTGGGGCATCAGGCATGGGAAGGTTGCCTTGTTGGTTATATTGGGCAGCATGGATATCAGGTATGGGATGGAAGGAGGAACAGGGTGTTTCCTGTACACAATGTTGAGTTTGGAGAGGGAAGTCCATGCAGAACCCTTCCCTATTTGGATCCGGCATTTGAGGACTTAGGGGTTGATCAAACCCATCATGATTCTGACATTGGATTGGTATCACTGGACTGATCCAAAGAACAATCTTTGATTCCTAATGCAGTAACTCTGGCTTCTGCAAATCCTAGTACACCTTCTGAAATGCACTCTCTAGCTCCCTCGAATATAGCTAGCCCTCCTGTTGAACTTCATCAATCTGTGTGCCTCCATCACCCATCTACTCATATGGTTCAAACCCAGGAATATGAAGATGAAGAAGACAGGGCCAGAGAAAATGCTGAGAAATGGGCTAATGTGATTGTGTTAGTGAGTACTGTCAAGGGTGGTGGTAATATTAAAATCCCTGGTTCATACACTGAAGTGATGAAGGATCCAGACAGGTGGCTACCTCTGATGAAAGTGGAAATTGAGGCATTAGAGAAATGGTGATGTTGGACATTGGCCAACCATCCTGAGAATGCACATGTCTTAGATGGGAAATGGGTTTATGATTTGAAGCTTGACAGTGAGGGGGAGGTGCTAAAGAATAAAGCTCATTATGTTGCATGAGGCGACATGCAAATCCCCGGCATTGACTATGACTGGAGCTGGTCAATGGTTGCTAGGTTCATCTCCTCATTGCCATCTCTGCATTTAAATGTCTTTGGACATGTCAATGGGATTTCTCCTTCGCTTACCTTAATGGACATTTGCCTTTGGAGCCTCCAGTTTACATGTGCCAACCTACTGGCTTCATTAAATAAGGGGAGGAGAACAAGATATGCTTGATGCACAAACCGCTATACAGTATGGCTCAAGCTGGGCATATTTGGTATAAGGAGCTTCAGGATCAATTTCACCACCTTGGCTTCATATTATTGTGTGTGGACCCCTGTATCCAGTTTAGAAAGGACACCTCTACCAGTGACTTCTCTATTGCATCTGTCCATATGGACAATGTATTCAGTGGGTCGTCTTCTGATTCTGAGGCTGATCAGATGGTGAAAGGGTTTGCTGTATGGGAATTAAAAGATGTAAAGGATAAGAATTTTCTCATTGGATTGACTATCAACCATCTTGCTGATGGGTCTATTGCTATATCACAGGCCCCCTTCTTCCAACAAGTTTTCCATTACTTTGGTATGATTGACAAGCTATGTCCCATTTCGACTCCACTTCCCCCTAACTTCTCCCTCACTCCAGGTGAGATTAGATCACAAGAGGACAAGGCCTTTATGGCAGGGAAACCATATCAGGGTATACTAGGTTGTTGCTGGTGGGGAGCCAGCAGTATGCGACCTGATATAGTATTTGCATGCTCCATCCTTTCCACTGTACAAAATGCACCAATCTGTTGGCACTGGGATCTTCTCATCAAGCTGTTTAGATATATCTTCAACATCATAATTACAGTATAGTCTACCAGCTGAGTACCACCAAAATTGTCAAACCCATTGGTTATGTGGATGCCAATTAGGCTGGGGATAGGGTTTCTTGAAAATCAGTATCCGGCTACATTTTTGTCTTGATGGGTCACCGGTATCCTGGTCCTCAAAATGACAGGAATCCGTTGCTATATCTTTGACAGAATCCAAGTATGTCTCGCTGTCTCGTGGTGTACAGCAAGCTCTTTGGATGTGGAGTTGGTTGGAGGAGGTGGACATGGGTCTTGGTAAGGATCCATTGAATCTGCTCTGCAATAGTATTTGGCGCTGTCAGCCTCTCCAAAACAAACAAGGCTCACAATGCATTGAAACATATTGATATCTGTCTCCACTTCATTTGCAATCATGTAGCAGACTAGAACTGTTGCTGTTCATCCCATTCCCTCGAATCAAAACCTCTCAGATATTATGACCAAATCACTTCCAAAAGACAAGCATAATTGCATTATATCTGCCCTGGGTTTTGATTGGTGGTATCAGGACACTAGGGGGAGTGTTAAATCTATGATGTGATACACATTCTGTGCTGCCACTCTGTGGTGTCCTGACATGTATTTTGTGATCATGTTCTAAGGTAGTTATACATACATGTATCTGATTCTGTGCGGGTATCCGTCCATAGTCATTTCAGACTCTTCATTATTCTTCCTTTTCCTCTTCTTTATTCTGGTAACTAATATTTATATACAAATTTTCCTTCACTAACCCTGAGAACCTGTTTACTGTTCTGAGTAGTATTGCCGCGGCTCTCATGCTCAGTCAGCTCGATAGCCGGAATGAGCTGACTTGAAAAAGCTTTAGCCGACTTGAGCTGGAGTCAAGCCGACTTCAAGCTGGCTAACCGGATGTAGAATACTTCTACAATGATTGTGGAATACAATAAGGGCGCAAGTGAACAAAAAGTATGGGATGCTAAGCCTCGAATGAGCATTTAGCGGATGCTGTGGACCGACGTAGTTACATTGCCTGATGTAATGACGTGAGTGATGTCGCACAGTGTAGTGACATGCGACAGTGTTTGGATACCGTAGTGAGATGGCAAAATTCTCTCAAATTGACCTGTAATTTGAATGCAGTCTCAAAATGCAAGTTGATTAAAAGCTGTAGCTGTATTTTTTGCAGGAAAGTACTTTGATACACATATTAAATATCCATGCAGTTTTCGGTAGAAGCAAAGACTACTGCAAGAAACAGTCTTCAGTGAACCAAAAGATGAAATGTGAGATCTGAAGTGAATTTCTGGATGATTGTAAGGCAATTGACAGTCGAGCCGGTAGGAGTCGACTGTGAGCCAGCTCCAAGCCGCGACATTCAGCTTGGAGCCGTGGGAAGCTGGCTCACATGAGGGCGCCCGCCGGCTGACCGGCTCGGCTCCAGCTCCTGATTGGCTCTGGCTATTAGCCGGCTTATTCGCGAGCCGCGGCAACACTAGTTCTGAGGTCTCTTGTACTCATCTAGGATGTTAGTTATTTGACAAGTGGAAATAACTATAGGTCTTGTTATTATCACAGGTACCATCCATATCCGTAATATGGCTGTAATTCATCTGTACCAGAGTATTAGATGAAATGTTGCCAGAGTTGACTGTACCGTAGTGTTACCATATCTGTATATGGAAAATTTCGTCTGTACCATATACAGTACATACAGTGAAGAGCCCTACTTACAATTTTCCCGCAATCTTACTAAATCTACTGTCATTTAGTGACTTGATGGGTTGTTGTTCTTCACTGCTAACTGCTGCTATTTCTCATTGCATCCCTTCAAATTCTTTTGAAATGAATATTTGGATGCGTGTTTCTGATATAATTTACCAACCGAATCTCTTGCTCTCTAAGCAAAGTATTAAAGGGTTCAGTCTTTGTTCTTATTATTGTCTCTGGTCAGTGCATAATGAATATATGGACACAGCTGCTTGTGCTACTATTTCATGAAGTTTTGTTGCTATGCTTTGTTTGGAGAAGTTCTGGACTAGCATATGCCACTACCGTGAATGTACCAAGCCGCAATTCCATGTCTTTAACTGGTTATCAATTCCCTGAAACTCGGGCACTCCCCCCAGTGTTGTGCACAACAAACATCATAAGGTGAACATTTGGCACAACGCCCACATGCTGTATCATATCCAATTGGTGTGCAGCTTGGATATAGGCTCCAGATGACTACTATATTGCCTTCAACATTGACCAATAACTTGTGGTATTCATTCAAATCAAGTTTTAATGAGAATTTCATTTTGCCGAGACTCGGCAAGTTAGCTGTCAAGCACGTGAAAAAGTTGACTCAAGTAACTTAAGCAACTTAAAGTTACTTTTGTAAGGCAAAGTTAGTGGACTTTGAGATAATAAAATTACTTTGTTAACACCCCACTGCCCCATGTTTGACTAAACTCTTACAAAATTTTGATGTATTATATCAGAAATGAGCCGAAAAAAGGTCAATTCCATGTAACAATCTGTTTCTGTTTCTATAACTTCAACACATTAATCATTCCCTCTTTCGACGGTCACAGGTCACATTGGAAGGTGTCGAATTGAGTTTACGGTTGGATTTTCGGTCCATTTCTGGCTGAAATTGCATTGCATTCACATATTTGCTCCAACAGCTTCAATGCACAAGTGCCAATTTGTCAACTTAAGTACAAGCGGAAGTCGGGAATGCGTGCACCGCTGAGCACTGAGCACTGAATGTGAACCGGCGGCTTCTCACTGATGGTCGAAATTCTTGTGATGTCACAGGTCACTGACCAATATGTCGAAATCAAAATTTCGACACCAGGTCACAGGTCACAGGTCGCGTCGAATTGATTAAAATGGTACAGTATGTTGAATGCTGTGTTACCCTCTTTTTCTATTTGCCACCCCCAACGGCTTATTCCTTACTTGAGAAATAACCATCATGTCACTGAAATGACTCAGGTTCTGTAAGTTGATTTGGACAGTCTGCATCAGATTTGAGCCAGACCTTGCTGAACTGGGATTAGTGTTGCGGCAACTCGGCTAGCCTCAGTTGACTTACGCCGGCTCAATAGCCGGAATGAGCTAACTCGAAAAAACTTGAGCTGACTTGAGCTGGGGTCAAGCCGACTTCAAACTGGCTAGCTGAAAGAAAAAATTCCCTATGAAATCAAAACAAATACTTCTATAATAATTACCTGCTACAATTAGTACAAATGTGAATGAACCGCACCATAAGCCGACACTATAATTATACAACGAGACTGTTTATAGCAAGTCGTCCATTATTTACAATATGGTTGCTATTTTAAGTCTCGATAATGATTATTGACTTGGATTACGAAGTCCCCTCCCTCCTTCCATATTTCGCGGTATACGGCGCCCCAGCGACCTTGAGCATCCCAACGCCGTCTCCCGTTTCGAGAAAGTAAAGATCTCAAATCTGAAATGATGAAATTAGTCCTCCTGAGCTACCCGACGCTGTTTCCTATTTCGAGCAAATCAAGATCTCAAATTTGAAATGAGAAAATTAGTCCTCAATCCCGCTGACACAATGATGGAGCCAAGAACTTTGATAGAGGAACCATGATGGTCGCGTACATGTCTATGTCAAAGCACTTCTTCGCATTACTACACAGTCGCATTATTGCAATGTCTACGACATATCCCAAAAGGCAATAATTATACAAATTTCTATTTTTTGTCTTCTAATCAAATCGTGCCCGTTCCCTCCTTTAACATACGCAACGGCTCCGTCCAGCTTTCCTCATATGTCGCTTGATCTTGCGCCAAATGTCAGCCGGGAAGCAGGTTCAATCATTTGCAAGCTGGTCGACCTGATGTCAAGCAAGGCTATGTTCTTCCCGAACCTGCATTATTTGTGACTCAAAAAGACGATGCGACGTGCCGGCATCTTTTCGCAAACTATCTCCAAGTACGGGAGGCCCTTCTCTATCGAATTTACAAACACGACATTCTTGACACCCTCCTCTCACCAACACAATGGCGTGCTTTACTTGGTTTGAATATCCACGCTGGATTAAAATCCATTAACCGTTCGAGCCATAATTGATTCTGTGAATGCTGACTCCGAAAGTGGCCTGGTATGTTTTTCTGTCTTTGGTTCAGCCAAGACTCGATACTAATATATTTGTGCAAGCATGTGGACCTCTCTAATCTGCAAGCAATTGTACCCATCTGGAATTCTCAGCCACTGCAAGGCCAGATTCCAAATGTGATTTGCAGAGCAATCCTTGCAGAGATATTTGTAATCTCTTTCTCTTCAGAATTGCTC
Source organism: Collybiopsis luxurians FD-317 M1 (assembly GCA_000827265.1). Classification (NCBI taxonomy): domain Eukaryota; kingdom Fungi; phylum Basidiomycota; class Agaricomycetes; order Agaricales; family Omphalotaceae; genus Collybiopsis; species Collybiopsis luxurians. The sequence goes on along the minus strand of KN834756.1, from coordinate 779,378 downwards.
ATGGCGAGCCGGTTCTTTTATGAGGTCAAGGATTCTTTGGAGGATGGAGAAGTTGAGGACATTTCGCGTGAAGGCCGCAATCTCAAAATCATTGACACCATCCCGGGTATGCTCAAGGGGATGGAACTCGGTTTCAGCTCAGAGGACAATAGACTGCGTCAACGATCTCTATATGCGCTTTATGAAGTGATGAGTGGATGAACCCGTACTCCGAGGATGTCCACTGAGTGAGAGAAACGAGTACGCCGTCTTGCAGGCCCTGGTGCTCTGTCAGCGCAGGAGCTGGAAGAGGCGGAGGTTCATATTGCTTATCACTATATCGTGTTGTTCGCAGACTTTTTCAAATGCGCTCCTGTCATTCCTTATCATATATAATACTTGCTGCTACTTGTTTATATTACTATATCTACATTATTGCTCACGGTGGACTCTCATTATCAATCCTTAGCGCTGCCCCTGGCAGCAATCCCCGACTCCACACACCATTATTCTTTAAACTCATACTTCGGCAGAGATAGTGGTCACATGATTTGATAGGATTTCAGGAGCCATATCCTACCAGAGTTGGAGATTCTGGTGGATATCAGGACAAATAGGCACGGTACATCAGGAAAATGACCTAAAGCCCAGGCAAATATTGGAAGCCTGAGGGAACCTGAGCACTCCCAGGAAATAGGCCAAATCCTAGGCACCTTCAGGTATTTTAGGTAGCTTAGGCTACCTAGGCTTCCTAGGTTTGGGGCCAAATCCTAGGCTCTCTGAGAGATATCTGAGATATCCCTAGGAGTCCCTGAGGGCTTCCTGAGGGCTCCCTGAGGATCCCTGGGGATCTCTGGGATACAGGTATTTTAAATAATACATATAATACAAAATTGTATTTCAAATATATAGCTGTGTAATAGTATTGTATAAATCCACAATAAAAATATTTATTTGGCTGCAGATTCATACAGGTTTGAGCTTTTAAAATAAATCACATGATGTGCTCACTGTG
>KN834756.1:762211-772388 GCA_000827265.1 Collybiopsis luxurians FD-317 M1 | reverse complement strand
TTGGTAGAGGCAGGCATGGAAGTCGGATGTGATACCCATATCAAAGTAAAACCTCCAATGTCAAAATGGGTATCTTTGAGATAAAAATATAAAGGTGCACACACCAAATGCAAACTGATCCTGGGTAGGAGGAGCTGGTAGAGGACCAAAGGTGAGTGATGGAAGTCTGTAAACCACTGGGGGAAGAACATCAACATTGTGTCCTCCTTCTATACCAGCTCCCTCAAAATTGGACAGCACAATGGAAAGGTCATCTGTGACAAGGATGTTTTCAATGTGACAGTCTCCCCATACTACACCATTAGAATGAATGAAATCTATGCCTTCCTCTAGCTGGAACACCCAGTTGAGAACCATAGTAAAGGCAATGTCAGGATGCATTTGGAGATATTGAAATACATTGCCATTACACTGGATAGGAAAAGTCAGCGGTCCAGCAGGGAAGTAATCATGAGAGTTAAGAATTTATTGATGAGGTCCAAGGTGCTGGTAGAGGGCCAATTCTTGAGTAAACCAGCCAACAGTTTGCTCATCTTTTTGAAACTCATGCTGAGAGTATGGAAACATTTATCAACATGACTGTCATTACATCCCACCGAATTAACTATGATTCATGTGCTAAATGAAGGGACCACTTGCATGGTCAAGCACCTTGCTTGCTGCTGATGAAGGCATCTCCATTGTTAGGGTGAGGAAATGAAAATGGAAATTAAACATTATGGCTAAGACAAGTAACCATTGAATATTGAATCTATAAAGGGATTAAACTTTGCTCAGTTTCCTTTCGCCCATGCATGTAAGCAATGTATCAACTGGTGTTGATGTAGACTGCATAGTAGCTACAAATTCTCCTTCCGAGACCCCAATTAGTAATTACCTAGTGTCGATGTTGATGAAGCGTGACCTTCGGACTGATTTGATCTGTGCAGTTTCTGCGAGTCAAGTGGAGTGCAATAGACCTTTCAAGCAAGGTGATAGTTGCAGGCCGCAACCTTCGGACAGGCGATACACTTGAGTGTCTCTGTATCTATTAACATACAGGTGACACATTGGCGCTCTTCATGCGGGTGGGAAAGCTATGCCCATTTGGCAAAGTCCAGTGTTAATGTAATAGTCAAGCACATAAAGCGGAGTGCTGAGCGAGCGCTCTTAGCTAGTTGATCACACTTTGATATTTATGGTTAGCTGTGAAACTTCGGTTAGTGTCAGATCAAATGTATTCAAATTTTTATATTCGTTTTGATACTATGAGAGCGATTGCCTGTTTACGTGAAGCTTTAAACATCGAGCCAGTTTGCTGCATACAAGATCCTCCCTTGCCTTTGGTCTAAGTCAGGGAATTCAAATAATGAGCACTAGAAAATGAGATTCAACACATAACAGAACAGGCAAGAGAATAAGTCTTAGGGAGTGCCACCAGTGCGACGCTAACAATAGATTTCGTGTCAGAAGGGACATATGTATTTAATTTTTTGTATTTATTTTGATAAGATGGGAAGAAGTTGCCTATTTGCGCGAAATTTTGAACATTTTGGCCCGTTTGCTGCATACAAGACCCTCCCTTCCCTTCGGTCAGAGTCGGGGATGTAAATAGTACTCCCTAATAAATCCGACCTCTCAGACCGTATTTTTTTCCCCGCTTAAGTGGGAGTACTCGCGAGTACTCAGGCTACTTTAGACGGCGAGTACTCGCAGCCCCATGGGCCTAACTCGCACTCGGATATACACTCGTTTGGCGAGTTAACTCGCCACCTAAAGTACTCCCACCATCCGAGTAGGGAGTACTCGCCAATACTCACTACTCGTGCCCATGCCTATGGCAAGGACAGCCATGCTGAGGATATTTAATGCCTCAGCAGTGATAGGAATGCTAGGCGAGTCGCCGCTATCCTGGAGCTCAAAGAAGTCCGCGTTCAAAGGTATACATACCTATCGCAGTAATTCAACCAGCGTTTATGACCATCCTATGCAACAATCAGCAGAAGTCTCTGAGTTGGGAAGGGTCTCGAGCCCACTCAGAGCAGATGAACAGTATCTGAGGTGTGAGTGTCAGGCATTGCGGAATAATGGGCAGATACAAGGAGGTCTACCCGCCGTCACTAAGTTTTGCGAACAGGGAGAAGGCGAGAAAGTCAACTAGGGCTATTTCGATTGTCTTTTGTAGAAACTAGGAAATCGGGTGGTTACGTCAATGCTCACCTCAACGGGTACAGAGACGACGTACCAACAAATACAATCCACTCAAAACCATCACGTCGTTCTTCCTCAACCCCAAATTACCCCTCAACATACCCATCATCTCCCCAACCCTCCTCGCAATGAACGCCTCTGTAGCTCCCTTTATGCGCATTGATGAGTCGTAGAATCCCGGATACCGAGACGTCTGCGCCAATTCGTGCAAAAGCAGCGCCGCGCCATTTCAACAGCAAGGTGAGGGTCTCGGGGTCATTCCACGATGGCTCGAAGCTATCTAGAGCGAAGAGTCGGAGGTTGGCTTGAATGATGATAGGTTGACAGATGGGGGTTTTATATGGTCAAAGATGAACGTTGAAAAGTGCTATCGTCACCGAAGAGGCTTTTAGGGCCGAGCGGACGGCTTGTTGGTCCAAGATGAAGTTTTCCCTTCGTAACTGTACAAGTTTGCAAAGCAAGTGAGTACACTGGACTCGAGAGCCAAGAGAGGAAATATTGACGAACGTCATGATCGGTACCCTATCCCTGTAATACGCCCTTTCCCACTGAAGGCACTATATCCATAACCGTCCATGTACTGACGCGCGCTTCCATATCCTGCATGCCGATGGTAGTGCAAAGAACCTTCAGTGCGCTTGTCACTGTGTGTAATTCAGCTAGAAGGACGGGATCCCCGTCGACTTGATACAGTTTTTCAGCACGGGCGATAATGTGCGATAGTAAAGGTTATGACTGGCCAAAGCTTTCCCCACCCCGAAAAAGACGTTATCGAGAAAGGATCGGAAAGAGTCGACTATGAGACACAAGGTACGGAATGACCATTTCTCAAGGCCGTCGGGTCCGTTTGTAGTCGGACCATAGCATAACGTATTGATATTATGGCCACTGAGGTCAATCATCGATGAGCAAAGAATTAAAAATCCGCGTTGAAGGGCACACATACCCTTTACAGTGATCCATCAACCGTTCGCCTAAGCAAAATTCAGGGAATCCTCTACGGGGGAAAAAGGATCGAGCCTACCCCGAACGGACGTAACAGCATCTGAAGGGGGTACATCAGAAGTGGCAGAAAAGGGAGATGATACCTGAAAGAGTACCCCGTCGTGGCGTTGCTTGGAAGCGGAGGCTTGACGTATTGCATGACTATCGTGGGTCACTTGGGCAAACATTGATAGCGTATTCGTTTTGGAATTCAGATGCGGTCAAAACGTGCAATCCATTTGCCGTAGCTGCAGTACGCGCTGAATGCATTGGTCAAAAGCTAATGATATATAGAGTCGCGAAGGGAGCATGAACCAAAATGAAAGAGGAGAATTTCTGCTTCGTCTAACACGCCGTCTGCCTGCGCGAGTTTGCACATATCCAGTTTCTTCACTATCCATCAATTGAACGAATAGAGATGATCGAGGACTAGATTTACTTACTGCATTCTTTATCAAGCGCTGGCTGTCTTTAAGATCAAGGATGGTTATATGGTCGACTCATATTTCGGGACAGAATCGTCAGCGGGCCTAGATAGGCTTAGTGATTGGCAGATGAGAATCTTTGACAGGAGAACACCCCATACAATCCCGGGCAAGGTGAGCGTGAGAAGCAAGCAATGCACTCGGAACGCTTCCATTGGGCCGGAGCTTCCGGAACGTAGACCCGATGCAGCGATGTGGCAATGTAGCTGACGAATGTATCGACTCTGATTATTGAGTCATTCCTGAAAAGACGGGCTCAAGTCTCATTAGCCAAGAGATCGTCCGAAGTTGGCGGTTCTATACATTTGGAGTGGATTTTGGTTTGAAGATCTTGTTGGCTAGCACTATTTTATTAAGGGTACGGAAATACAATCTACTACACTGATTGTACAGTATCCTTAGCGCCGCCAGGGCGGCAATCCCCGACTGGGATGGAGAGTGAACAAGCGACAAAACCGACGAGAAAATAATATATATCTGATTACAACTGAATAATTATTTTGTATCATCTGCCGACAACCTATTTGTTAAACATGTATATCTACAGTTCCAGTCTAAGCAATGTGTAGCAAAATGCCAGGTATACCATAAGTCATTATGTTTGAACTTACTGGTCGATAGTTGATAGTAGTAATCATTACCAGAATCTAGAATGGGTGACCAACTGCTGTCCTATATTCCTGTTCCACCCCATAGTGATCTCTGAAGGGCTGGACAGGGGAGTTGGCAGAGACGATGGTCATCACAACTACTATTCCTGAAGACCGTCAATCCTAATTCAACCAGCCTGCTCCATATTGGATCATTGAATTGTACCAGAGGAATTTTGTAGTTTGTAACAGGATACGGCATTCTAATGTCAGTTCGGGATAGAGACGAAAGGCATGAGTCGGAGAAATGATAGTAGTGTGGACAGTGGGAGGTGCAGAAAGAATGTGCTTCCAGATGCAGAAATTTCTTGTTTCGACCACCCTAATACCTTTAGAGCCGAATCTATCAAAGTGTGAGACACTATGGACAGTATCAGTATAACAAGGTTTTATGGTCACTTGATTGGAAGTAACTCTTGCCTGTGTCAGTTTCAAAACACCGCACAAATGACAGCAGACAGACATCTACAAAATACCAACATCAGAAAGGTGCTGATTGAGAGCCTCTTTCAACATGGTCAAAAATCTTGGAGAGGAAACGTCGTTTAGAGCACATTGCTTTTCTTTGTTGCGTAGGGAGCCAAAAAGTGCTCTTGCAATTTCGAAGCCGAACTGAGTGACATATGCTTGACACAGCTTCAAGTAAGGCTCAGGGCAAGAAATAGATGAAAGCTCATAGTATATTTTATGCACCGCTCTTCAGTGTTCCTTGTTGCTTCACTCTTGGTTGTTCGAGAGGAGTGACCAGGCACAGATTGAAGCAGACTGGCATGTAAACCTCTCAATTCACATTCTCTCAGAGTAGCAGATGCCAGAAGACCCCATAGAGGAAATGATTTAAGCAGATCATGGTACACAAAAGCAATATTCATTATAGGTCTTTCACCGACAGCATGAGTCGGGGTACAGACAGACAGTAACGTCTCAAAATATTAAGGTTTATGTAGCGCACGAGTGGAAGATTATGGTAACGTTTCAGCCATAAGTTCACCTAATGCATAACGCCACCCCCTTACATTTTTGAACTTGTAATATACTTACTCATAACGTGCTGGACTCAATGAATGAATCTTACTTGCGGTGCTGTTTGGGCGCTGCAAACTGACAGCTCATGTAACCCATAACAATTGTCATACAATCGGAGAAAGTGAGAACTAACTGCCTTGTTGCGCCAGATCTTGGATATTTTCGCCGATTGTAACCCACAGAGCCCTCCCTTCCCTTCGGTCAGAGTCGGGGATCTGGGCAATGCTGAAGACTTTCGTCTCAGCCAGAGCCTTTAATTCGGTAAATGCTACGGGTTGTGCCAAGACATGAATCATTTTTCACTCTTGTCGGTTTGCTGTATGTATAGTACATTCGGATTTGTGCCAAGACCATCAAGGTTACGATAGGTGAACATTAAAACATCTGTGGGAGAGGGACCGTGTCGACGCGGCACAGTAGATCGGGCATTTAACAAACAAAGCAGTCCCAGCTCTTACTGAAGTACTGAATCAGGCCATATGTGTGCCTTCAATTGAGGTAGATTTAGAAGATTCACTTTGCATAAGGCCTCAAACAATGTCCTGAATTGTAGAAGTACAGCAGCTTCGAGATTGTCCTTTGTACTCATTCTACCTGCCATGAATACTAGTAACTGAGATTCTCTTTTGGCTTTCACTAGAAGTACAGGGTCAAAACTGACAAGACCTGTTTGCAACTGGTGGAATGATGCAGCCTTGAAAAAGTCAGTGCAATTGCGAATTGCGCATCTAACTCATTCTTGTATTAGGTCAAAGTCTGATCACCCGGGGCCAACAGCACTAGCTTGAATGTCGCACAATGGTTAATCAGTTTCCTTCCAACAATCATACATTTACCCAATCATATAACAATACTTAGAATAGCTAGCCTATAAACCGTTAAACTCAGGCACTGCAATATAATGACTTTCCCTATCAAATTCCTCGTCTCAATTTCCGGAATGCCATATCGGCTTCTCCTCTCTAAGCCCGCCATTGTTTGTAATCTTTCAATTTTACAATGAAGCTTAACCCAACTGCTGCAAGAGATTGCATGTGCGGATGTGAGTATGATTTCCCTCAATTTGTACTGCTCGCGTTGAACATTTCGTATACTTTTCGGTTAAATAGCTCTTTTGCTTAACAATACCATAGACCCGTCAAGCCGTCTTCCACCCGAAGCATGATGGTCAAACTGCCAGATCTCGCTCACAACTACAGGCACAGTACATGTCAATGTTGATCATCTTAGTATATAAGTGGGAGAGTGCCTTATTCACGTAGGTTAGTCTTCTTCATTATTCAGCTCTATTATAAGCGCTCTATACTCGGCTCTCTTGAACATGAGTAAGTCACCAATGGTAGTTATACAGTTATGAATGCTTAGAATCCCATTAATATCGGGGATGTATTGGTCCTATAAAAGCGCGTCCACTCTCGGTCGCTATCCCCAGCACTACCACTTCATGCACTTCTTTACCAAGATTCTTGCCTTTGCCTCTGTAGCCTCTTTGACCTCGGCCTCTCTTGTCATGGAGCGCCAACAGTGCGTTTCGACAGAGCATGCTGGCTGCACAGTATGGCTCGATCCTTGTTGTACGGGACTTACCTGTGTAGAATCAGCCTATGAAGACTGGGTAAGTCGTCAATCTCCTTGGTAGTTCATTCCTAGTCATTTATAACTTCGCTTTCCCTTTTTATCAATAAAAGTTCTGCAATTCAAACCCAAACTGTGCTGTTCAACGTGCCTCATGCACCTCCAGTGCGAGCTGCTGCTCTGGGCAATGTATTCAATTAGTGGGAACCCCCGGCCAAGGGGTAAGTCTACCTTCCCGGTTTTCAACTCTCATTATGACGATTGAACATTGCACAGGTCTGCCTGTAAAGAATCAAGATGAGCGGGCAGGTTGATTATCTACAGAATAAAGTTTCTTATTATCACTTTGTACCCGATTTGAAACTACTTGGTTTGAGATGTCTTTTGACTATTCGTTGTTTGTGCTCGAGTAATGAGATTTCTTGCTATCACTTGAAGCTTCATACTTGAATCAAAACTTGTGGTGTGGGCCATCGCGCTTTGCGCGTATGTATGAGTCCAGAGCTGGTCAAGATACAGCATAACAACAAAAAAATCACAGTGAATCAGTGTATGTGATGACAATGATAGATATGAATGGCAGAATGGAGGTCTAAGGGATGACACATTGGCAGTATGACCACCACGACTGTGAGCAACAAGAGGACGGCAAGATTCAGATCGGCGATACAAAGGCTGCCACGCGAGAGGTCAAGGTCCAGATGGTTGACCCAGCCAAAATAATGCCGGACAGTTCGGCTATCCTCAAACAGCGTAACTACAGTTGCAATTTCCAGTTGCAAGTTGGTGGATACACCTACACAGTCATTGTTGAAATGAGATTAGCGCTCACGTTTGTCGTATATTGTATCATTTGATCTTACTCGTGTTATACATCATTTACTAAAAATAGTATTCACACTGATCAATGATCCACATGCTTATATTGTACAACAAACAATCCAAGTACCTCCGTACGCAGGATTACAGCGATACCATCGCTTGGCTCCTTTATTGCCATTGGTAGTTACGTAGATACATTTATGCTATTTGTAGACTATTCTTATGATACATAACCAGTGTGTCTAACCATCTGCACAGACTGCACTTATGAACTAACCTATTCAGTAGACACACCGTAGTTGTACTTGAGGGTTCATTATGTGTCACAATACCTATGCACATGTTTTAGGGTACTGTAGGCATTGTTATAGGGTTTAGTTACTCTTAGTATAAATAATGTAATGTACTCGACTCAACAGACAATACAGGACATTCTACCCCTTCCTTTACTTTGCTCTTCACCTAAGCTCTTCCAAGGCCTTTATCCAATTCACTCAACCATTCTATAATCTGATCGCTGTTTTGTCAGGTTATGGGCCCCAAGACTGCTTCAACATAGGTCCTCAAACCATTGCATGTTTACAAGTCGTTGATCATGTTAAACAGGGCTTTCTGGTTACTCATTCCTGAGTATACTAGAAGTCTGTTATGAAAAACTTAGTGCTATGTAAGTACACGTAGACTCAAGGTACGTAAGTATAGGAATAGTAAAGGAAAGTGAGGGGAGACACATACCCTCAGAACTGAATATAAGTTCTGAGGGATGTAAGGACTTTGAGCTCTATATAAATACTTAGTCTAACGGAATAAAGAAAAGGAAGAAAAGAAGATGAAATAGGATAACCCAATGTAGGATGGATACCCGCATGGAGGTATAGTGGGCTACCTATGACTGGTATACTTCCAATGCAAGGTGTTCCGAAGCATGTCAGGATACCACACGCACTCACATGATGTGACGCGTCTACTCTAATGGCCGCGATACAACAGTCTGATGTTGTGCATTATGGTATGGGTACAGAGGTAACTTCTTTGGATTGCATGTTACTTTGTTTCCTTGAGATGCATAAAATATATAATGCACTCTCTCCACTGGCTAACCAGTATGTACATAGGCACTTGTGCATAAATGAGACATTTACAGTTCTCTCCTTCAGTAGAGGTCTGTTAGGGCTGCTTCCCTTCCCAGGTAGACTTCTGCCAGCATGTGAATAGCCAAAAGCATGTTGCATAGGCTGGGCAAGTGTGAATGTGTGCAGGCTTCTTGGCCTCCATAGTAATAGCCTTGTGTGAACCTTCCCCCATATTGCCCTAGGTCCCTTTTATGCTTAGTAGAATGGCTGTTCTCAATTGCATGCATTATTGCAACATGAGATGAACATCAGACTAACAGCTTTCTATTGGCATAAGGTTTTTGTACATAATTCTGAGTTCACTATTGCCGAGTCTAGATGACATGGCCAGGTTTGAGATGGAAACATGGTTGGAATATAAAATGCAGTCAACACTTAATTAACAAAGTCAATGGGTAGAAGACTCATGCTGATGCAATCTGAGCTCATACCTTGAAGGAACATGTCTTCTGACTGTTGCTCTTTCTTTTGATAGAACCTTATCACAAATGGCTTCTAACACTCTCAACTCTGTCCCTATGCTCAACAGCACCAACTGCATTGAATGGAGCACTGGAGTATGTGCTCTTCTTCAGATTCAGAAGGCTTGAGGTGTGCTCTCTAGCTGTGTTCCTTGCCCTACGCAGTGAACCTCCTGAGCGCCTACTTCCAATGAGATCAATGCAGGCACCTATCATCCTGATGACATTGTAGACATCACCAAGGCCATTTTCCCCAAAATTCTTGAATGGGAGGAAATCAATGATTCTGCCCTAGGTGTTATCTCTGTCAAGCTGCCTCTCACCATCAGCAACACTGTGTTCAAGCTAACTGCTGCTGCTGCCACTTGGAAGGAAATAGAGAAACAGTACGGCACACCTGGTGCAGCTGGATTGTACGGAATCTTCCAAGAAGTGATTTCCTTTGAAATCACTGAAAACATTGATCCTTCTATGTTAATTGCATCCTTAATGTCCATTTTCAATTGACTCAGCCAAGCTGGCCTTACTCTTGGCAAAAAGGTGAAATGCATGATCCTCCTTGCCTCTCTGCCTCACTCCTGGGATGGTCTTGCCATGATTATACATCAGGAAAAAGTTCCATATGCCCAGGCTAGCAGTGGCTAGTCTCAGAGAGTCCAGGTAAGCCTAGGCCACCCAGGCTGCCTGGGCTGCCCAGGTCAGCTGGAGTGGTCAGGAGACACCCCCCAATTCCTGAGGATCCTGAAGATGCCTGAGGTTTCTATAAAGATCTCTGAGAGTGCCTGAGGCTTCCCTGATGATCCCTGGGAAGCCCTGAGGCTTCAAAGAATAAATTTAAAATAATATAATAT
>KN834756.1:730707-761874 GCA_000827265.1 Collybiopsis luxurians FD-317 M1 | reverse complement strand
TTATTTTAAAAAGCAAAATTCTGTGAATATTTGCAGCTGTATAAATGTTCCTTTTGTGTATTTACACAAGATTAATACTTCACTAGGTGTTTGAAATATAATTTTGTATTATTTGTATGATTTATGATATTTCTGCTCCAGGGATCCCCAGGGACCCCCAGGGAGCCCCAGAGAGCCCTCAAAGACACTTCAGAGATACTTCAGAAATCTCTCAGAGAGTTTGAAGGTCCCTAGGATTTTGGCCATAGCCTAGGCTGCCCAGGCAACCCAGGCAATCCAAAGCTCCCAGAGATGCCTAGGCTAAAACCAAAATCCTAGAGAGCCCTCAAAGACACTTCAGAGACACTTCAGAAATCTCTCAGGGAGCTTAAAGGTCTTTAGGAATTTGGCCATAGCCTAGGCTACCCAGGCTACCCAAAGCTCCCAGGGGTGCCTAGGCTAAGGCCAGAATCCTAGAGATCTTCAGGGTACCTTGGCTAACCTGGGCCAAGGGTAGTTTTCCTGATGTACTTGCCAACTATGATCCTGACAACTTGAGGTTGAACAATCTTGTTCCCACTATTTAGGATGAGTATTAATGAAGGAATCCCACCAACTCTTCCCTTGCTTCTAGGCTCACCAGTATTAAGCATCAGGGTGACAATAACAATTCCTCTTGGAATCAGCAATAAGGCAAAAAACCAAAAACCCAAAGAATGGCACTCCTAACAAAGGGCAGCAGCCTTCTAATGCTTCCCCTGATAACGCTACTGGGAAAAAAAGAAGACTCATTTTGGCAAAGGTAAAGGCAAATAGAATGCCTAAGCCCCTCAAACTTTCCAAGCTCAGACCAACTCTGTCGCTCAGTTTTCCACTGCTCATGTCAACAGTGTGCTTTTCAAGCCACCTGTTGGATGTAAACCACTTCCTGCTGCCAAGACCCAGGAATTTGTCAAGGGATCTAGTAAGGATCAGGTTGACCTGATCCTTGCCAACATGAAACAGGAAGAAGTTGAGACCAAACTCAATTGGAAGGACTTCAAAATGGACCAAGACAAAATCATTGGTGAAGGTGATGAACAACTTATCTTTTGGCAAGTTCCATTCTCTAAATTTAAAAGAAATCTCACTAATCAGATGCACTGGATAAAACAGATGTTCAGATGACCCAATAAGCCTGCTATGCACCATGGACCTACTGGTCCTTATGTTGCTCATTCTGTTCTCCTACATATGTCTAGTTGTACTATGAACGCAGTATGCTCCAATCCTCTTGACAAGGAAAATATATCCTATTTAAATAAAGTGCACTGTGTAAACTCTGAGAACACTAATAAGACAGAAAGCTCTATGGCAAAGAAGCTCATTGGCTTTTGGACTCTGGTGCCTCTGGTTATTTTACACCATATATTAAGGACTCTGCCAATTATAAGGAATTTAAAAATCCTATTTCTGTCCAAATTGCTGATGCTCATACATCCACCTTTATTCTTGGAGTTGGTACTGTCTTTATCAAACATGATAATGGCTGAGGCATAACCCATACAACTAAGTTACACCCAGTGTTTTACCAACTGCTCTGCATGCATTGACTTTTATCTGTTGGTTTACTCAACTGACAAGGCTGTAATACAGTCATGGATGAAAATCATACTATGATCCATAAGAAGTCTACTTGGGAAATTATCATGAAGCTTTTGCCCATGAATAATCATGACAACCTTCACTGGCTTACATCTAAGATCCAAGATCCTGAGTGTGAAATGGTTAATCAGACTTCTATTGATTATCTACCCATCATACCTGTTTTGGTCACCCTGGTAAAATTGTCTTATGTAATGCTTCTGATAGTAATGTCAATGGTCTTCCTAAGATTTCTATACCCACCACTGACACTCCTTGCTGAGGATGCGCACTTGGGAAAACTGCTTCTAAATCATACCCCAAGTCAGCGAAATGAGCACAATTCCCATTGGATCTTGTCCATGCAGATCTAACAGAAGTGCTGACAATGTCATACTATAAATTTATATATATTTGGTTACTTTTCTGGAAGACTGCTCTTCTCACACTGTATCAATCATCCTTGTAAAAAGTCCGAGACTTTTTGGCATGCACTGATTGTCAATTGAGGGGGAGAATTTCTTTCAAAAGAATTTGCAGCTTTTCTTAAATCAGAAAGTATCGAAGTTCAAATATCTGAAGCTCATGTTCATCAACAGAATGGATGTGCAGAATACATATATAGTGCACTCACTGATGGATAAATGTGAAGCAATGCATCACCACGGATGCTGTCCAGAGTCTTGGCAGGAATTTTCATATTCAACCACCATGCATGTGTATAACCACATTCAAATTTGTTGACTGAACTGGAAGACACATGATTGAATATTTCCTAAAAAGAAACCCTTTGGCTGCAGTACTTATGCCTTTGTTCCACCTAATAAAAGAAAAAACAAACAATTACCACCTCTGAAGCAATGACTTTCATTGGCTATGACAAAGGTAGCAAAAGATATTTATTCATGTGTGACAATAATACTATATATCCTGGATCACAGGGTACCTTTATGAAAATTGGTTTCCAAGGTGTAAGAATCATGAATCAAGAGGAGACAAACCCTCTGAACCTATCCTATCTAACCCTGGTGAAGAACCTAAGTGACCTTTAAATGAAGATACTCCACATTTGTTTAACCCATATCTTCCTGATCTGAACATACTGTTTACTGTTTCCAATGAAGATCCAGATAATCAGCCTCCACCTTGTTAAGGAACACCCATGCTGTTGGTTGTCTGGCTGCTCTGCATATACTTACTCCATCTGCATTACCTTAATCCATAACTTTGATTTCATTGACTTTAGTTACTTACATAGCTATATATATGTCATAGTTAGTATTATTCAATTGATCTTGCTTGCTTTCCCCTTGAGGTCCCTGTTCATTCATCAACACACCTGAAGACAGATTTGATGAATATGAAAAGTTGGATGATGATCATACCCATAGATCTCATCACTCACTGGAACCATCTATCCAAGATCACTCCCCTACTCTTCCCGACACAATTGGAATCTGTCTCCTCAACCACATCCAGATCTCTTTAGTTACAATCCAAAGAATGTACTGGAATGGAAGTGTCTGAATCCTACTGAAATACATTGTCCAATGAATCATCATTCTGGAAAAGCTTGGGTCTCTATATTGGCATTGCTGCAGCTAAGCTGCCAGCCCTTCCAGCCCCGAAAAATTTAAATTAAATTTCTTTGCCTAATGGTAGGTCAAAGAACTTGCAAGAATATCTGAAAAGATGAAGGAGCTCCATGTGCATGTTTCCAAAAGAGACAGGGTATCGATATACACACTTAGTAGAAGAGCATTTTGTAAATACATTTGTGGGGCCTGGCTTGAGCTGAGCCATGGCTCCAATCAGGATTTTGTGAATACCACTTGAGCTATGGGTTTTAAGTTTATGATATTGCTAGTGTAGAAAGGGCTTGAACATGGGAAACTTACAGTGTATAATTTAAAACTACAAAGGATATCCTTGCCCCAAAAATGCATACTTAGATTAAACCAGAAGGGCCTTCAGCTCAGCCGCAGCAACACTAAGTACTCTATATACTTAACCTTCCTTATTTAAGTCCAATGGAAGCCATTAGGGCAGCCATCAAAGTACCTTGTAAGACCAAATGTCTTCTGTCTGACCCACTGGCCTAATAAATTTTTTTCTGTGCAAGGACCCTGCTACATTAATGTCATGCGCAGATTGCTCATTTTGGGGTAGAAAAGAAAAGCTGGAAAGAGTAACATGGAGAGATAAAGTAAGGTTGTGAGCACAGACTTTGCTTGGTTGCCTAATATAGGGTCCGTAATGCATCATGGCAGTCTGGATGCTGACTTCAAACCATTTGTACTATGGTTGTTAGGGATATTGAAGGGTTAGGGATAGTCAAATTTTCAAAAAATCACTGAAATGAAGGCCTTGCAGTTGTCATATGGCTATGATATTTTTTTTGCAGCATCTTTAAGTACTAATACATACTTCTATCTACTTACATTGAGTATATTGCGAGAGAAAACAAAATCATCGAGGAAATAATGAATGTCCTCAACTGTGTACTTTGATCAAACCACCAGGAACTTTACAATAGTGAATAGGATAAGTACACAAAAGTAGCTGGGGCTTGAGAGTATGTTCAGAAAAGTCTAAATTCCAAATTTCAAAAAAGTACATGCAATATTGAAAGAACGAGGAGCAAAACAAATGAGTTGTGCCATCTCCATGACAACCCTGAGAGAAACAAGTGAACTATCCTTAACCCAGTCTCTGCCCAATGAAGCCAGTAAAATTGAGAAAAAAGATAACAGTTACTAGCAATTTGGCTATCTACTCAGAACTAGAATACTCAGACAGCTTGAGAAGTTATTAGCATTTTGATCAAATTTCACTATCCCTGACAACCATAGTAATAGTGCTCAAGTGGTTGCTTCCATACATCCGGCTACAGCATCCTGCATCAAGAGGTGAACAAGATCTGGATTGGCATCAGGAAAAATAGGGTTGGACCTCAGGAAACCTAAGAAGAGTAGGACACTTAAAGCACTTAGTCTACCTAGGCCATCCTCAGGTAACCTCAGGTAACCTGAGGTTGCCTGAGGATGGCCTAGGTTTTCTGAGGTCCAACCCTATTTTTCCTGATGGGAGACACAACATTTCAAACATGGAAAGCCCCCATTCCTAATTTGTACTGTGATGTAGGCACCCAGTGAGCATTTTTGATAAACTCACACCCTAGAACTGTATGAAGCTTGTTCTCAAAGCTCTGAACCATCGACTATTTGAATATGTATATGAACCAGAGCAAAAAACTTGAACTGACATCCCGCCCTTCACAATGGAGTTCATGCTGGTGGAGCGGCAATCCTAACCCATAATCTGAGTCAAGGAAAGAGGCCTTGACAGAGGCTTCAACTGTCTTCCCCCCGCCCACACCTATATTCACCGTTCAGTTCATAACCATTCAGTCCAGGCTTGGTAAACCATGTGTGGCCCACCCACACAATCTTTGTGTCACACTTCTCCCATAGCCGTATCGGCCTATCTTATCTCATGCACCATCATTTTCTTCCTTTGCCACATGATACACCTGACCAATACCTACGAATGACCCCTACCTAGCACACACAGCCAATAACTAAGAGTTGTCAAGTTGCAAAGATGCCTTACACAGTCACAGGGGTGAAGTACAGCATGACTAGACAAATGAAGGAACTGAGACTACATCCACCTATCTTCTGACATGCGTGTTATCCTGCGCACAAAGCGATGGAGCAAAGACCCTCCAACTCACTCGGGACTAGAGTATGTGTAATTCAACCAGAATGGGGAAGGGTGTTACCTCTGGATCAACATTAACCATAGTTTGAAGGGCAGGACTTTGACAAAACCTCATTACGCAATATGATGTCCAATAGTATAGACTAGAACATACCAAAGGTCCTTCTATCCCATATGCTTGAGAAAGGATTGAGCGTAATCGACTATGACATGAAAGGTATAAAATGACCTGTTCTTCAACAGGATCAGGCCCTTTTGTCCCCTGCCTTCAGACTGTAACAAGACAGGTTGATGGTACAGCTGGTGAGGAAGGATAGTGAAATCCATGTTCAAAGGCGCACATACCTATGGCAGTAATTAACACAGCATTGACAATCATCCTACACAACATTCAGCAGATGTCTCTGAGTTGGGAAGTGTCTCAAGCCTACTCAGAAGGGATTAACAGTATCTGGGATGTAAGTCAGGCATTGCGGAATAAGAAGCGGATACAAGGAGGCTTACCCCACCATAACTATGTTTGGCATGCGGGAGCTTGATATATTTGCCACCATTGAAAAGGGAGAAGGAGAGAAAGTTCACTAGGGCAGATTCAATGGCCGTTTGTAGGACCTAGAAAAAGGGGAGGCTACATTAATATTAACATCAACAGATAGATAAACAATGTACCAACAGATACAATCAACTCGACACAACCACATCATTCTTCAACCCCAAATTACCCCTCAATGCACCCAGCATCTCCCCAACCCTCCTTGCAGCAAACACCTTTGTATTTCCCCTTAGTATGCTTTGATTAATCACAGCATCAGGTGCCGTCTGCGCCAACTCATGCATAAGCAGCGCTACACACCAGTCCAACAGCAGGATAAGGGTCTTGCAGTTATTCCATGATAACAATGGGGAACTATCGGGAGCATCTGAATGAAAGGGGTGTTTGCTGGGAGACAGAGGTAATAGGTTGACAGAGGGAGGTTTTGTATGGTTGAAGATGAAGGTCAGGAGCTACCATCACAGACAAGTGTATGGAAGGCTTTGAGGGCCATGCCAATGGCTTGTTGGTCCAAGACAAAGGTTTCCCCTTCAAAGCTGTATGAGTTTGGAAAGAAAGTGAGTATGTCGGATGAGAGATTAGCAAAGGAAACATTGACGAACAATAAACTTGACACCATATGCCGCAAACATGCCCTACCCCACTGAAGGCACTGCGCCCATGTCACCCTATCCATTGATGCGCGCTCCCAATATCCTGCATGCCAGTGGTAGAGCAAAAGAACTTTCAACCCCCTCAGGACTTCATGTACTTCAGCCAGAATGGGGTATCCCCACTGGACAAGCGTATGGTCCCGAGGACTCGACTCTGCACAAAATCTTTCAGTACAAGCTATAACGTGCAATAGTCAAGGCTATAACTGACCAAAGTGCTCCCCATCCTAATAAAGGTGTACGCTCAAGGAAGAATTGGAAGCAGTCAAGTACAGAGCGGAGGGTATGAGATGTCCTGTTTTTCAAGGCCATTGGTACCTTTCGTTCGGACCATGCAAAACATATTGATATTATGGGCATCCGCCATAGCCAAATTATGCATGTAGAGACCTCCCATATTTTCCATCAGATGTGGTTTAAATGTGCAAATCCATTCGCCATAGCTGAGGTATGCGCTGAATGCATTGGTCCTCAAGACGGATATTTGAAACGTTAAAAATATATAGAGTCGCGAAGGGAGTATGAACTAAAATGAAAGAAGAGAATCTCTGCTTTGTCTGATACGCCGCCTGCCAGCGCAAGTTTGCATCTATCCGGTCTCTTCACTGTCAGTCAATTGAACGAACAGATAATATTTACTTACCTGCATTCTTTATCAAACGCTGGGTCATTGCGGATGATCCCATCTGCCCCTCCTTCCTTCTCTAAAGCAAAGATCAAGGATGGCTATATGGTCGACTCATATTTCGGGACAGAATCGTAAGCGAGCTTGAGATAGGCTAAGTGACTGGCAGACGAGAATCTTTGACAGGGCCCGAACCCCCCGTACAATCGCGGGCAAGGCAAGGTGAGCGTGAGAAGAAAGCAACGCACCTGGAATGCTTCCTTGGGCCGAAGCTTCCGGAACGTAGGCCCGATGCAGCGATGTGGCCATGTAGCTGACGAATGTATCGACTGGTCAAGCCCCAACTGGTAAGTATGGATGTCTGATTATCGAGTCATTCCTGAGAAGACAGGCTCAAATCATTGGCCGAGAGATCGTCCGAAGTTGTCGGTTCCATTCATTTGAAGTGGATTTTGGTTTGAAGATCTTGTCGACTTGGGCAATGTTGAAGACTTTCGGCTCAGCCAGAGCCTCTAATTCGGCAAGTGCTATGCGTTATGCCAAATCGGGACAAAACCCTCCACGGACATAAGACATGAACCATTTTTTCACTCTTGTCGGTTCCCTGTATGTATAGTACGTTCGGGTGAGTGCCGGTTACCCCAAGACCATCAGCAAGGTTACGAAAGGCGGACATTAAAACATCTGGTGGGAGGGGGACCGTATCGACGCGACGCAGTAGACCATGCATTTAACTAACAAAGCAGTCTCAGCCCTTACTGAAGTACTGAATCAGGCGATATGTGTGCCTTCAATTGAAGTAGATTCAGAAGACCCACTTTGCATAAGGCCTCAAACAATGTCCTGAATTTTGTAGAAGTGCAATAACAGCTTCGAGATTGTCCTTTATACTTCAAGTCTACCTGTCATGAATACTAGTAACCGAGATTCCATTTTGTTTTTCACTAGAAGCACAAGGTCAAAACTGACAAGACCTGTTCGCAACTGCTGGACTCATGGATGTCGATATTCGCCTTGAAAAAAGTTGGTGCAATTGCGAATTGCGCATCTAACTCATTCTTGTATTAGGTCAAAGTCTGATCACCCAGGATCAACAGCACTGGTTTGAATGTCGCACAATGGTTAATCGGCTTCCTTCCAATAATGATACCATTTATCCAATCATATAACAATACTTAGAGAAGCTATCCTATAAACTAGTATACAATTGGGAACTTTTTCGAGTCGCTTATTCGCGTAGGTTAGAGTCTTCTTCAATATTCAGCTCTGTTATAAGCGCTCCATACTCGGCTCTCTTGAACTTGAGTAAGTCATCAATGGTAGTTATACAGTTATAGAGCTTTGAATGGTTAGAATACCATTAATATTGGGGATGTAGTCCTATAAAAGCGGGCCCTACTCTCGGCCACTATCCCCAGCACTACCACCTGATGCATTTCTTTACCACGATTCTTATCTTTGCCTCTATAGTCTCTTTGGCCTGGGCCTCTCTTCTCATGGAGCGCCAACAGTGCATTCCAGTGAAATCGCCCTGCGACCTAGTCAACAATAATTGTTGTTCAGGACTTATCTGTAAAGGGGCCGGAGTTCGACCCGGTGTTCGACCCGGTGTAAGTCGTCAATCTCCTTGGTAGTTCATTCCTAGTCACTTATAACTTCGCTTTCCCTTTTTATCAATAAAAGATCTGTGCTAAACCGTGTTATGGCCAAAATGCCCCATGCACTTCCGGTGCCACCTGCTGCTCTGGGAGCTGTGTTCAATTAGTAGGAACTCCCAACAAAGGGGCAAGTCTACCTTTCTGGTTTTCAACTTCTCATTATGACAATTGAACAATGCACAGGTCTGCAACTAAAGAATCAAGATGAGTGGGCAGGTTGATTATCTACAGAATAGAGTTTCTTATTATCTATCACTTCATACTTGGATCAAAACTTGTGGGATGTGGGTCATTGTGCTTTGCGCATGGCATGTACGACTCCGGAGCTGGTCAGGATGCAGCATAACAACAAAAAAATCACAGTGCAACATTGTATGTGATAACAATGATGAAAATGAATGGCAGAATGGAGGTCTGAGGAATGACATATTGGCAGTGTGACTACCATGACTGTCACCTTGCTTGCAAGGTCTATTGCACTCCACTTCACTCGCAGAAACTGCACGGATCAAATCGGTCCGAAGGTCACGCTTCATCAACATCGACAAACTAGGTAATTACTAATTGGGGATGGCGTTGCAGTCTCGGAAGGTATTCGTCAGGAGATTTTGTAGCTACAATGTCTACATCAACACCAGTTGATACATTGTTTATATGCATGGGCAAAAGGGAACTGAGCAAAGTTTGATAGATTCAATATTCAATGGTTACTTGTCTTAGCTGTAATGTTTAATTTCCATTTTCACTTTCTCACCCTAATGATGGAGATGGCTTCATCAGTAGCAAGCAAGGTGCTTGACCATGCAAGTGGTCCTTTTATGAGCAACAAGAGGACGGCAGGATTCAGATCGGCGATAAAAAGCTGCCACGCGAGAGGTCAAGGTCCAGATGGCCGTCCCAGCCGAAATTATGTCGGACAGTTCGGCTATCCTCAAACCGCGCAACTACAGCTGCAATTTCTAGTTGCAAGTTGGTGGTTACACTTACACAGTCATCTGGAATTTATAATGCTGGCTCCTCAGCAGAAAAGATACTCAGAATCATGAATAAAGGAACAAAAAATTCCGAACCCGGTAGCTTGCCGTCTGGCTGTCGATCAACTCCTTCCTAAAATGGGTCCCCTCCGCCTTGTGAGAATGGTATCCCCGATCTGAATCTTGCCATCCTCTTAGTGAGCAAAGTAATTTGTCAAGTTGTTTTTTTCAATTCAATCAAGTTGCTTGAAACTTGTTTTTTCCTACACTTGGCAGCTCTAACTTGCCAAGGTTCAGGAGAATGTAACTAATGTGAGCTTCACTAAGAGCTTCCCTAAAAGACTGGTAAGAGACTCTTCATCAGGAAAAACCCTAAAGCCCAGGCTACCTAGGCTGGCCAGGGGACACCCCCTAAATCCTAGGCAACCTCAGGCATCCTGAGGCCATCTCAAAGCCATTTCAACTGGCCTCAGGGATCTTGAGGCTCCCTAGGATTTGGGGGGTGTCCCTGGGAAGTCTGGGCTTCAGGACATTTTTCCTGATGTTGTGGGATCTATGTCCTTCAGCTCCTGTTTAATATATGTTTTTATATCTCTTTGGACAAAGCTTTCCTTCACCTCAGAAATTTTCTGAAAATTTGGAACTGTATTCTGCATCCTTTTATTGATCCCAGGCAACTTGTAAATAGAAACTTCAGCCCCTTCAGTTGCTTGTTCTGGATAGCATATACCGGAGGCTCAAGCACCATAAAAATTCCCTGGCACTCATCTAGCGCATCCAATATAAAGCTGGAGCACCTTGTTCTCTTGAAAGAATGTCTGAAACTACATTCCAATGTTCAATTAAAAGATGCATGACTTGCGCATCTGGCTTGATCTCTTGCTAAAATATCTTTAAGTGCATTAGCAAATGCTCCAGAGAACTTAGCCAGTTGATAAGATAGAGTAGGAATAATCAGCCAATAATCTCGACATTCTGGGATCTGCTTGGAGCAATTTTCCACAGTTTAACTCTATATCAAATGACAAACCCATTGTCTTGATCCATAGTATGAGTGCTTTGAGGCCATACCAAATCACCATGTAAATGTGTAAATGTTAACGATAAAGGTTGACCAAGCTGGGAATTGAACCCAGGTCCCTGCCACTTTCCGGGGACAGTGCTCTAACCAACTGAGCTACTCGACCATTAGTGTCCAATGGATGTGGATTAAACCTCAATCCAACAGTAAATACAAATAGTCAAAAACCTACAATGATGGATTCAAACTGTGGGTTGAGGTTGCAAGATGTGTTGTGCCAGCAGAGCTGGGACTGTGCCTTTTAGCTTTCTTTCTGGGAAAGTTTTCTTTGTTTTCATTTTGAATACATTTGTGTTACATGATGTAAGGAGCCTGGTGTTGTTACAAGGAGGAAGGTACTCTTTATATACTGCCAACTATATTGACAGCATACTGAAGTGATTGGATACTTGAATGTATAGCAACAGCACTCTTTATATACTGCCAGCTGTGCTAAGGCATACACTGTTGCATACCCCTAACAAACACTTTTCCTATTTGCCTTCTTTAGTACTTGATTATTGATATGTTTCTGATCTCTAGTTACAATTCGGATTCCTTTTTCCCTTTACTTCTTCTTTACCTTCCACTCTGACAATCTATGTTATCTATACCAGACTACCACTTTCATTGTGAGTAAACATATATATATCACATATACCAGGCACTTTACTAACTTACCTAGTATATCCTCATTTGTATCATTCTTAGGTACCTACATGTATTATTGCCATATACCTTTGTTTATATACTCGTTTGTATCATTCTTAGCTCACCAAATATGCTTTCTAAGACCTGCTGTAACCTTGTGCTCAACAAGCTGCATTGACAGCATACTGAGGTTACGAGTGCATGGAACAAAATAAAATGCCAAATTTAAGCTTTGATGATTTTGTGTCTGATCTAAGACAGCAGCTTTGAATCAAGCCTTGCAATTTAGACAATTTGAGTTAGTTTTCATTACACTTTACACAGCTAAGATCATATTTACATAAATTGTTTCAACATTGCCGAAAAGGCACAAGCACTGCCATGTGTTAGTGTTGGCCACTGCTAATTCAGCCGGCATCAAGCAGTGATCGCATACCATTGTTGTACTATAATGAAAAGAGTACATTATGGTAAACTGATCATTTGGGAATCGGACCTGGCTAGTATAATGAATACCCTATTCCTATCCTATCCTTGAATGTATAGCAACAGCAATACTGTAGCCGAGTACATATATGGAAGCAACCGTAACACATAACGACGTAACAGTGTCCTTGGCTTTTGCCTAATTTCAAGGTCGTGTTGCATAAAATCAGCTGGTCGCTTAGTGGATGAGCATCTTGTAAATACATTTATAGGGCCCGGCTTGAGCCAGTCGCGGCTCCGATCAGTATTTTGTGAATACTACCTGAACTACGGGATTTGAGTTTATGATATTGCTAGTGTAGAAAGGGCTTGAACATGGGAAACTTACAGTGCATAGTTTAAAACTACAAAGAATATCCTCGCACCAAAAAATGCAATATTTAGATGAAGCTGGAAGGGCCTTCGGCTAAGCCGCGGCGACCCTACTCTATATACTTAACCTTCCTTATTTAAGTCCAATGGAAGCCATTAGAGCAGTCATCGGAGTACTTGTAAGACAAAATGTCTTCTGTCTGACCCACAGGCTTAATGAATCATTTTCTGTGCAAGGACCCTCCTACATAACATTAGAACTGTATGAAGCTTATTCTCAAAGCTCTAAACCATCAGCCACTTAAACACGTATATGAATCAGAGCAAAAAACTGGAACTAACTTCCCGCCCTCTACAATATTGAGAATCCATCTGTCCATAGGGTCCATGCTGGTGGGGCAGCAACCCTAACCCATAATCGAAATCAAGGAAAGAGGCCTTGACAGAGGCTTCAGCTGTCTCCCACCTACCTACACCTATATTTACCGTTCGGTTCATAACCATTTGTTCCAGACTTGTTGTTCCAGGCTTGGCGAACCACGCAGGGCCCACCTGTATAATCCTTCTGTTTCTTTGTCACACTTCTCCCAGAGCTGTATCGGCCTATCTTTTCTCACGCACTACCATTTTCTTTCTTCCTTTGCCATATGGTATGCCTCACCAATGCCAACAAACGACCCCTGCCTAGCACATGCAGCCAACAACTATGAGCTGTCAAGTTGCAAATGTCATTCTATGCTGATCTTCCAGCTACCATTGCTGAGAATAACATTCTTTGTGTGTTCTCCACTTGCCTCAGAGACTGTTTACCAAGAAAAGTTGCAAGCATCAAAATTTTCCTTCCAAGCTTTTGTCTTTGGAAAGTGTAGATCAGCAGCTTCGGTGTGGAGCAACAGTTCAACCAGATCAACCAGAACAGATCTTATACTTGAATATTTGAATACAACTACTTAGTAAATTGACTTTCCAAGGGATTGTTTGAGAGGTATACTTAGAAGAAGGGCTATCCCGAATGGGTCCGCTCATTTGAAAAGTCAGCAAATGCTGAGAGCCATCTTATTTGCAGGTTTGCAGATCGACAAGCAGGAGAATGTAATTGCACAATAGTGGGGTGAAGTACAGGATGACTAGACAGGTTAAGGAACTGAAACCCTATCCACCTATCAAGTGACATGCATGTTATCCTGTGCACGAGCGGTAGTACAAAGACCCTTAAACCTGCTCAAGAGTGGGTATTGCAATTGTGAACCATAGTTTGCAGGGTGCAACTCTGACAAGGCTTCAGTGCACTTGAATATGATGCCCAATAGTAGAGACTCAAACTTACCAAAGCCCTTCCAATCCCACTGTATGCGCGACAGAGTCGAGTGCACACTGCAGTCGAGTGTGATGTGACAGGGAAAGGTATGAGATAACCTGTCCTTCGAGGCTATTGGGCCCTTTCGTCCCCTGTCTTCAGATTGTAACAAACCGGATTGATGGTACAGCTGCTGAGGTAGATCATCAATAAGGATAGTGAAGTCCGCATTCAAAGGCGTACATACCTATCGCAGTAATTCAACCAGCGTTCATGACGATCCTACACAACAATCAGCAGAAGTCTCTGAGTTGGGAAAGTTGTCAAGCCTACTCTGAGTGGATTAACAGTATCTGAGGTGTGAGTGTCAGGCATAGGGGAATAGTGGGCAGATACAAGGAGGCTTACTCGCTGTAACTAAATTTGCGAACAGGGAGAAGGCGAGAAAGCCAACTAGAGCTAATTCAATTGTCTTTTGTGGAAACTAGGAAATCGGGTGGTTATGTCAATGCTCACCTCAACAGGTACAGAGACGACGTACCAACAAATTACGAGTGCATGGAATGGAATGGAATGCCGAGTTTCTGCTCTGACGATTCTGTGCCTGATCCAAGGCAGGCAATTTTGAATTGATCTAATTTTTGCAATTTATACAATTTTAGTTAGCTTTCATTACACTGATGATTGATGATCCAGGATCTGTGAGGTAATTTGTCCCAGTCACCGAAAAAGGGCACGAGTCCTGCCACGCGTTAGCGTTGGCCCACTATGCGTCAAGTATAGTCCACTCAAAACCACATTGATCTTCTTCAACCCCAAATTACCCCTCAACATACCCATCATCTCCCCAGCCCTCCTCACAATGAATACCTCTGTAGCTCCCTTTACATGCATTGACAAGCTGTGGAATCCCAAATCCCGAGCTGTCTGTGCAAATTTGTACAAAAGTAGTGCCATGCGCCATTTCAACAGCAGGGTGAGGTCTCGGGGTCATTCCACGATGACTCAAAGCTATCTAGAGCAACCCAAAGAGTCGGAGGTTCGCTTGAATGGTAATAGGTTGACAGGTAGAGGTTTTGTATAGTCAAAGATTACGAGTGCATAGAATGGAATGGAATGCCGAGTTTCTGCTCTGACGATTCTGTGCCTGATCCAAGGCAGGCAATTTTGAATTGATCTAATTTTTGCAATTTATACAATTTTAGTTAGTTTTCATTACATTGATGATCGATGATCCAGGATCCGTGAGGTAATTTGTTCCAATTACCGAAAAGGGCACGAGTCCCGCCACGCGTTAGCGTTGGCCCACTGTGTGTCAAGTGAACATCAGGATTTGCCGTCGTCACCGAAGAGGCTTTTAGGGCTGAGCAGGTGGCTTGTTGGTCCAAGACGAAGTTTTCCCCTTCGTAACTGTACGAGTTTGCAAAGCAAGTGAGTACACTAGACTTGAGAGGAAATATTGACGAACGTCATAATCGGTACCCTGTCCCTGTAATACGCTCTATCCCATAACCGTCCATTACCGATGCATGCTTCCATATTCTGCATGCCGGTGGTAGTGCAAAGAACCTTCAGCGCGGTCATCACTGCGTGCAATTCAGCTAGAGGGGCACGATCCCTGTCTACTTTATACAGGTTTTCAGTACGGGCTATAATGTGCAATAGTAAAGGTTATGACTGACCAAAGCTTTCCCCACCCCAATAAAGGCATACAATCGAGAAAGAATCGGAACGAGTCGACTATGAGACACAAGGTACAGAATGACCGTCTCTCAAGGCCATCAAATCCGCTTGTATTTGGACCGTAGCATAACGTATTGATATTACGGTCGCTGAAGTCGGTCATCGATAAGCAAAGAATAAAAAATCCGCGTTGAAGGGCACACATACCCTTCACAGTGATCCATCAAGCCTTCGTCTAAGCAAGAATTCAGACAATCATTTGAGAGGAAAAGAGGCTCGAACCTACCCCGAACGGACGTAACAGCATCTGAAGTGGGTACATCACAAGTGGCAGAAAAGGGAGATGATACGTGAAAGCTACCCTGTCACGATGTTGCTTTGTATGCGGAGGCTTGACGTATTTGCTATCATGGGTCACTTGAGCAAACTTTGATAGCATACTCGTTTGGAATTTAGATGCGGTCACAATGTGCAATGCATTCACTGTAGCTGTGTTATGCGCTGAATACATTGGTACTCATGATGGATATTTAAAAAGCTAAAGATATATAGAGTCGCGAAGGGAGCATGAACTAAAATGAAAGAGGAGAATTTCTGCTTCGTCTAATACGCCGCCTGCCTGCGCAGTTTGCATCTGTCTAATCTCTTCACTATCTGTAAATTGAATGAGTAGAGATAATTGAGGACTAGATTTACTTACCTGCACTCCTTGCAGATGATCCCATCTGGATTCTGCCCCCAAGTTCAAGGACGGTTATATGGTCGACTCATATTTCGGGATAGAATTGTCAGCGGACCTGAGATAGACTGAGTGATTGGCAGAAGAGAATCTTTGACAGGGAAACCCATACAATTGCGGGCAAGGTGAGCATGAGAGGCAAGCAACACACCCAGAAGGCCGTAGGCTTCCGGAACGTAGGCCCGATGCAGCGATGCGGCAATGTTGAATGTAACTTTCTTGCCCTCAATTTGGCTTTGCATCCCAATAGTTACCAGTTACCGCAGTCTATCAAAGTCGCATTGAATCAATTATGCTCGTGTCCTGTGCTTGCCCTTCAAAGATTCAAAAAGTAGATGATCCGAGTCCAATTGAATTTGCCTTTACTCGATGTTGAACATTGAATAGGCCAAAGTAGACCTAAAATTGCTCCGAGTCCTGCAATAATGGACATGTCACTCAAGATCGGGTACCTTATTTAGTTTGACCTGCTCGACCATACACCTAAGCACCCCTAAGCACAGATTCCAACCTTTGTTAATATGATATCCATTGGAGAGCAACAGCAACATCTATTTCACTTCTGCAAAACTTGCACTTGGAGGATTAATCATTAGCAAAGCTTTAAATCTTGATTCCCCAGTACAAGTCAGTGTCTCGCCATTCCAAGGCTTAATTTTCCTAGGGTGGCCTTACCATTACAGCTTTATCTTTCTCGCTGCAACTCTCGCAAGACTAGTAAATCTTCTGTACAGCTCTCAATCACTTCGTCGGAAATATTGAGGATTCGAGGTCAAAATGAAGGGGAGTCTGGTGTATGATGAAGCAGGTGTATCACAAGAATTGAGAGAAACCTTAGTGTGCTTCTCTCTTATTTTGAAACCATTATTTGGATTGATACTGGCACAGTTATATTTTCCTAGCTCGCCTTCTTTCAGCATTACATTGCCTTGTCCTCTAGCCCAATGCCGCTTCCAAGAACTGCAGTTAGTAAGCTAGTGCTGAATTGATTTACTGCTTGGCTGCCAGTGATTGCCTGCAACAAACTACGCATATATCGACGCAATTCCTCGAACTTCTGCTCCAACCGATAATTTGAACCTGCAAGACATATTTTTAATGCGTATTATCTATCTCTCTATCTATATAAGACATATAAAGAATCTGAGGTTTGTCGTTCCTCCTTCCAGCACAAGTTTCGGTCGTTGGATAATGATGCGCACTGCACACTGCACACTCCTTCGTTCGCTTCTTTGAACGCTCTTGTTTGTTGTCATTTAAATAACAAGGGCCAGCAAATGAGAGAATTGTTTAAAGACATGCGGGAGCGCGTATAGCAGGTACAGATGCTGAGCTGAAGAATGTATCTACTGGTCAAGCCCCAACTGGTATGGATGTGTGATTATCGAGTCATTCCTGGGAAGACAGGCTCAAGTTTCATTAGCCGGGAGATCATCCGAAGTTGTTGGTTCTGTGCATTTGAAGTGGGAGTCCAATTTTGGTTTGAAGATCTTGTCGGCTAGCACTATTTTATTAAGGGCATGGAAATACAATCTACTACACTGATCTGATTGTACAGTATCTGGGAAATGTTGAAGACTTTCGGCTCAGCCGGAGCCTCGATTCGGCAAGTGCTATGGGTTATGCCAAGACATGAACCATTTTTTCACTCTTGTCGGTTCCCTGTATGTATAGTATGTTCGGGTGTGTGCCAAGACCATCAGCAAGATTACGAAAGGTGAACATTTAAACATCTGTGGGAGAGGAACCGTATCGACGCGGCACAGTAGACCATGCATTTAACAAACAAAGCAGTCTCAGCTCTTACTGAAGTACTGAATCAGGCGAGATGTGTGCCTTCAATTGAAGTAGATTCAGAAGACTCACTTTGCGTAAAGGCCTCAAACAATGTCCTGAATTTTGTAGACGTGCAACAGCTTCGAGATTGTCCTTTGTACTTCAAGTCTACCTGTCATGAATACTAGTAACCCAGATTCTCTTTTGTTTTTCACTAGAAGCACAAGGTCAAACTGACAAGACCTGTTCGCAACTGCTGGAATCATGCATGTCGATATTCGCCTTGAAAAAAGTTGGTTCAATTGCGAATTGCGCATCTAACTCATTCTTGTATTAGGTCAAAGTTTGATCACCCAGGGTCAACAGCACTAGTTAGTAGTTTGACTGTCGCACAATGGTTAATCGACTTCCTGAATGATACCATTTATCCAATCATATAACCATACTTAGAATAGTTTTCCTATAAACTGTTAAACTCAGGCACTGCAATACAATGCCTTTCCCTATCGAATTCCTCGTCTCAATTTCTGGAATGTTATATCGGCTTCTCTCTAAGACCGCCATTGTTTGTAATCTTTCAATTTTGCAATAAAGCTTAACGAGATTGCGGATATAAGTATAATGTACCTCAATCTGTACTGCTCGTGTTGAACATATTATCGAATGCTTTTCCGTTAAATAGCTCTTTTGCTTAACAATACTATAGACCCATCAAGCTATCTGCCCAAACTGCCAGATCTCGCTCACAACTACAAACATAGTACATGTCAATTTTCATCACCTTAGTAAACAATTGAGAGCTTTTTTTGAGTGGCTTATTTGTGTAGGTTAGAGACTTCTTCAATATTCAGCTCTATTATAAGCGCTCCATACTCGGCTCTCTTTAACTTGACTAAGTCATCAATGGTAGTTATACAGTTATGAAACTTTGAATGATTGATATCGGGGATGCATTGGTCCTATAAAAGCGTGCCCAACCCTCGGCCACTATCCCCAGCAGTACCACCTCATGCATTTCTTTACCAAAACTCTTGCCTTTGCCTCTGTAGTCTCTTTGACCTCGGCCTCTCTTATGGAGCCCCAAAATTGTGCTATGGAGAATTCTAACTGCCCACCATTCCCCAATCGCTGTTGTCCAGGACTTGTCTGTGCATTATCCGACGGTCACTTTGCAAGTCGTCAATCTCCTTGGTAGTTCATTCCTAGTCATTTATAACTTCGCTTTCCCCTTTTATCAATAGAAGATCTGCAAGTCCTCGGCAATGTGTGGTGCCCCACATGCCTCATGCACTTCCAGTGCCACCTGCTGCTCTAAGGAATGTGTTCCATTAGTGGAAACCCCTGGTCAAGGGGTAAGTCCACCTTCCTAGTTTTCCAACCTCTCATTATGGTGATTGAACATTGCACAGGTCTGCCTGTAAACATGAGTGGGCAGGTTGACTATCTATGGAATAGAGTTTCTTATTATCGCTTTGTATTTGATTTGAAACTACTTGGTTTGAGATGTCTTTTGACTATTCGCTGTATGTACTCGAGTAATTATCACTTCTGGGTTGCCGCGGCTCGGCTAGTCGCAAGTCGACTGACATAGCCGTCATGGCAGAAATTACCCGAAACTACTACTTCACCCTACAAGATGATGCCTCAGCCGATCAACCCACCAAAAGAACTAATACATGATGTGTTAGTTCTTTTGAGTGGGTTGATTGACTGAGTACATCCGGGAGGCCTTGCAGGGCATGAAGAGATCACTGACTGCTGAACAGAACCTCAACATGTTCAAGCTGATGACCGAAGAGCTTGTTAGCAAAGCTAGCAAAAAAGGAGTAGCTGCAGGAATTGATGAGTGCATCACAGAAGTGTGGATGCACCTCAAATCCCTTTTTGATTGGACACAAAAAAAATAAAAATAAGCAGCTAGCCCCAGATAAACAGAAGAAGACCTTCAATACCATTAAGTTCCTGACCACTGTCTTCCAAGATATCCAACTCCATGGGGTCCACCCACAGACCAACTTTAACCTGGGCTGGATGTGCCCCATGTTTAAGAAGAAATATCATACAAAAATTGTTAACTACTGCCCAATCACTGTCCTGAACTCTGACTATAAACTCCTCACCAAGGCCCTGTCCACTATCCTAACTGAAACATCAGAAAAACCACTTGGAGCCCAGGCTGCCAGGGGATGACCCCTAAATCCTAGGCTATCCCCAGGGAAACTGAGGACAACCTGAACTGTCCTGAACTGTCCTCGGTTTCCCTGGGGATCCCTGGGATAGCCTAGGATTTGGGGGTCATCCCCTGGCAGCCTGGGCTCCAAGTAGTTTTCTGATGAAGTATTCCAACTATTTTACATAAGAATCAGGCTGGCTTCATGCCCCAATGAAAAATTATGGACCAAATCTATCTTGCCAAAACATTTATAGAGTACACGGAAGAGGAACTCCTTGATAGTGCGATAGTACTATTGGACCAAGAAAGGCCTATGATAAATCTCCCATATTAGTGATGGAAAAGTTCAACATACCAGAGCAGTTCATCAAGTCAGTTCAGGGCTTATACTCAAATGCCCACACCAAGGTGGTGATAGCTAATGGAGAGCTCAACTCTCCATTCCAAGTAACTAGTAGAGGGGTCTGTTGAGGTGATCCCCTGTCCTGCTTCTCCAATCTTGCTATTGAGCCCCTAGCTGAAATCCTAAAGAGCTCCCCAGAGCTCAAAGGTTTTGAGGTCCCTGGCTGTGAAGACAAAGTCATTGCCTCTCTATTTGCTGATGGCACTGCAGGCTTCCTGTCTAAATTTGACAGCCTTTCAGACCTCCTAGTATCCTTACTGAATTGCTGGTGCAGGGCATCCATGGTGGACACTACCTAATCACTGCTACCCATGTACAAAGCATGAGTAAAATCTTTATTCCTCTTGTGAAAAGGTAGTATTCAGTGAGGAGATCTTAATCTCTAAAGGAATTTTTAAATGGGCTAAGTTTCAGAAAAAAAATTCCAATAAATTTGCTGTCTTCTTTTATGGAAGTTATGTAATATTATGTAACTACTATATATGGAAACTATGACATCAAGGTGCATCAATTGCTCAAGCCAGCAACTCAGGAATACAGCGGAAATGAGAGGTATAATGCCAGCAGTTTTGTAGATAGACAAGCAGGAGAATGTTGGGGAAAGTTGAGTAATTGCACAATAGAGGGGCAAAGTAAAGCATGACTGGACAAATGAAGGAACTGAAACCACATCCACCTATCATCTGACATGTGTGTTATCCTGCGCACAAAGCGGTGGAGCAAAGACCCCTTAGGACTAGAGTATGTGTAATTTAGCCAGAATGGGGAGGGGTATTACCTCTGGATCAACATTAACCATAGTCGGAAGGGGGCGACTTTGACAAAACCTCATTATACATTATGATGTCCAATAGTATAGACTAGAACTTACCAAAGGTCCTTCTATCCCATACGCTCGAGAAAGGATCAAGCATAATCAAGTATGATGTGAAAGGTGTGAAATGACCTATTCTTCAACAGGATCGGGCCCTTTCGTCCCCTGTCTTCGGACTGTAACAAGACGGGTTGATAGTACAGCCCCCAGCTAGAGTAGATCTTTGGTGAGGAAGGATAGTGAAATCTGTGTTCAAAGGTGTACATACCTATCGCAGTAATTCAACCAGCATTTGTGACCATCCTACACAATGATCAGCAGAAGTCTCTGAGTTGGGAAGCGTCTTGAGCTTATTCGGAAGGGATTAACAGTATCTGAGGTCCAAACATTAGGCATTGCAGAATAAGAAGCGGATACAAGGAGGCTTACCCCACCATAACTACATTTGGCATCTGGGAGCTTGATATATTTGCCATCATTGAAAAGGGAGAAGGAGAGAAAGTTCGCTAGCCGTTTGTAGGAAGTAGAAAAAGGGGAGGCTACATTAATGTTAACATCAACAGGTAGATAAACGACATATCAACAGATACAATCAATTCAACACAACCACATCATTCTTCTTCAACCTCAAATTACCCCTCAATGCGCCTAGCATCTCCCCACCCCTCCTCGCAGCAAATGCCTTCGTATTTCCCCTTGACACACCTCAATTAATCGCAGCATTGGGTGCCGTCTGCGCCAACTCATGCATAAGCAGCACTGCGCACCAGTCCAACAGCAGGAACAGGGTCTCGCAGTTGTTCCACGATAGCAACGGGGAACTATCTGGATCATCTGAAGGTTAAAGGCGGGGAGACGGAGGTAATAGGTTGACAGAAGGAGGTTTTGTATGGTCCAAGATGAAGGTCGAGAGCTACCATCACAGACGAGGGTATGGAAGGCATTGAGGGCCATACCGATGGCTTGTCGGTCCAAGACAAAGTTTTCCCCTTCGAAGCTGCATGAGTCTGGAAAGAAAGTGAGTACGTGAGACTCGAGAGATAAGCAAAGGAAACGTTGACGAACGATAAACTTGGCACCATATAGTGCAAACATGCCCTACCCCACTGAAGACACTGCGCCCATTTCCCCCTATCCATCGACGCGTGCTTTCAATATCCTGCACGCCAGTGGTAGTGCAAAAGAACTTTCAATCCGCTCGAGACTTCATGTACTTCAGCCAGAACAGGGTATCCCCGCTGGACAAGAGTATAGTCCCGAGGGCTCGACTCTGTACAAAAGCCTTCAGTACAAGCTATAACGTGCAATAATCGAGGCTATAACTGACCAAAGCGCTCCCTATCCCAATAAAGACATACACTTGAGGAAGAATCGGAAGCAATCGAGTACGGAGCGGAGGGTATGAGGTGTCCTGTTTTTCAAGGCCACTGGTACCTTTCGTTCAGACCACGCAAAACATATTGATATTACGGCCACGGAGGTAAATCATTTGATGAGTAAAGAATAACAAATCCGCGTTGCAGGACACACACCTCTTTCGCAGTGATTCATCTAGGTTTCTTGGCCGTCCTAAGCGGCGATTAATGGAGGATTCTGAGGGGAAATAAGGCTCGAGCCTACCCAGCATAGATGTACGGCATCTGAAGCAGGTATGTCAGAGGTTGCAGAGAAGGGAGAGGATCCATGAAGGCTTACCAGCATCTGCCATAGCGAAATTGCACGTGTAGAGGCCTCACATATTTTCCATCAGATGTGGTTTAAACGTGCAAATCCGTCCGCCATAGCTGAGGTACGCGCTGAAAGCATTGGTCCTCAAGATGGATATTTGAAAAGTTAAAAATATATAGAGTCGCGAAGGGAGTATGAACTAAAATGAAAGAAGATGATTCCTGCTTCGTCTGATACGCCGCCTGCCTGCGCGAATTTGCATCTATCCACTCTCTTCACTATCCGTCAACTGAATGAATAGAGATAATATTTACTTACCTGCATTCTTTATCAAACGCTGGGTCCTTGCGGATGATCCCATCTGCCCCTCCTTCCTTCTCTAAAGCAAAGATCAAGGACGGTTATATGGTGGACTCATATTTCGGGACAGAATCGTAAGCGGGCTTGAGATAGGCTAAGTGACTGGCAGACGAGAATCTTTGAGAGGGGAACCCCACATACAATCGCGGGCAAGGCAACGTGAGCGTGAGAAGAAGCAACGCACCCGGAATGATTCCTTGGGCCGGAGCTTCCGGAACGTAGGCCCGTTGCAGCGATGTGGCAATGTAGCTGACGAACTGGTCAAGCCCCAACTGGTAAGTATGGATGTCTGATTATCAAGTCATTCCTGAGAAGACAGGCTCAAATCATTGGCCGAGAGATCATTCGAAGCTGTCGGTTCTATGCATTTGAAGTGGATTTCGGTTTGAAGATCTTGTCCTCTAATTCGGCAAGTGCTACGCGTTATGCCAAATCGGGACAGAACCCTCCACGGACAGAAGACATGAACCATTTTTTCACTCTTGTCGGTTCCCTGTATGTATAGTACGTTCGGGTGTGTGCCAGTTAACCCAAGACCATCAGCAAGGTTACGAAAAGTGGAAATTAAAACATCTGGTGGGAGGGGGACCGTATCGACGCGACACAGTAGACCATGCATTTAACAAACAAAGCAGTCTCAGCTCTTACTGAAGTACTGAATCAGGCGAGATGTGTGCCTTCAATTGAAGTAGATTCAGAAGACTCACTTTGCGTAAAGGCCTCAAACAATGTCCTGAATTTGTAGAAGTACAACAGCTTCGAGATTGTCCTTTGTACTTCAAGTCTACCTTTCATGAATACTAGTAACCGAGATTCTCTTCTGTTTTTCACTAGAAGCACAGGGTCAAAACTGACAATACCTGTTCACAACTGCTGGAATGACGCATGTCGATATTAACCTTGAAGAAGTTAGTGCAATTGTGAATTGCGCATCTAACTCATTCTTGTATCAGGTCAAATTCTGACCACCCAGGATCAACAGCACTAGTTTGAATGTCGCATAATGGTTAATCGGCTTCCTTCCAATAATGACACCATTTATCCAATCATATAACAATACTTAGAATACCTATCCTATGAACGTTAAACTCCGGCATTGCAATATAATGCCTTTCGCTATCAAATTCCTCGTCTCAACTTCCGGAATGTCATATCGGCTTCTCTCTAAGACCGCCACGGTTTGTAATCTTTCAATCTTGCAATGAAGTTTAACGCGTGTGCGGATGTAAGCATGATTTCCCTCAATTTGTACTGCTCGCGCTGAACATTTCGTATGCTTTTCAGTTAAATAGCTCTTTTACTTAGCAAAGCTATAGACCCATCACGCTGTCTTCCACCCGAAACATGATGGTCAAACTGCCAGATCTCGCTCACAACTACAGGCATAGTACATGTCAATCTTGATCACCTTAGTATACAATTGGGAACTTTTTCCGAGTGGCTTATTCGCGTAGGTTAGAGTTTTTTTCAATATTCAGCTCTATTATAAGCGCTCCATACTCGGCTCTCTTGAACTTGAGTAAGTCATCAATAGTAGTTATACAGTTATAGAGCTTTGAATGGTTAGAATATCATTAATATTGGGGATGTAGTCCTATAAAAGCGGGCCCTACTGTCGGCCACTATCCCCAGCACTACCACCTGATGCATTTCTTTACCAAGATTCTTGCCTTTGCCTCCGTAGTCTCTTTGACCTCGGCCTCTCTTCTCATAGAGCGCCAACAGTGCATTCCAGATGGTTCCATCTGCAGCGGGATCGGGGGGCCTCCTTGTTGTCCAGGATTTAACTGTGTACCTTTCAGTAGCACTTCAACCATTAGTGTAAGTAGTCAATCTCCTCGGTAGTTCATTCCTAGTCATTTATAACTTCGCTTTCCCTTTTTATCAATAAAAGGTCTGCAAGCCCTCAAATTGTGTTCCCGACCGTGCCCAATGCACTTCCAGTGCCTCCTGCTGCTTTGGGCAATGTGTTCAATTAGTGGGAACCCCCGGCCAAGGGGTAAGTCTACCTTCCCAGTTTCAGCCTCTCATTACGACAATTGAACATTGCACAGATCTGCCTGTAAAGATGAGTGGGAAGGTTGATTATCTACAAGATAGAGTTTCTTATTATCGCTTTGCACCCAATTTGAAACTAGTTGGTTTGAGATGTCTTTTGACTATTTGCTGTATGTGCTCGAGTAATGAGATTTCTTACTAAGTTGCTATGACTTCATACTTGGATCAAACCTTGTGGGATGTGGGTCGTTGCACTTTTTGCATGGCATGTACGAGTCCGGAGCTGGTCAGGATACAGCATAACAATAAGAAAATCACAGTGAATCAGTGTATGCAATAATAATGACTTGTGGGGTGGGCCATTGCACTCTGCATGTGGCAGGCATGAATTCAGAAGCTTAGGAATGTGCATAGCACTGAGAACAGGCAGCAAATAGAGTGAATGTATAGAATTATAACAAGGGTATATCAATAGAGAGAAAGATTGTCCCAGCGAGATACTACACCATGCATCTGTGGGAAATCTAAAGATTCAATTGTGATGAATAAAATATAGAATAAAACTCACCTTTATGTCTCATACAGATTGCCCAGCACCCTGTTCAGAGGTTTGGAGATATCCAGACTGGTCGTTGGAAAGGTCTTTGATACTTAAATCAATAAACCTGTGTGTACCGTTATTTTTGCTAACAATTTGGTGTTGGAGTAGTCCGTGAGGTTGAAGAGTGTGTTACAATAGACGCCACAGATTCTGGTAAAACAAGCGGCCTTAGTTCAATGCAGGACGCAGAGGGTACAAAGAGAAAATCATTACTCACTTCTTTTTGAATTGTCTTTGCCCTGACCTTAAATTAAGAAAGGCCACTGTCATCAATTGAACAAACTACATATAAATGGATACCAAGCTAGCAAACAAAAAAAAGAAGAACAAAAAACCAAAATTGTACCTCTCCGCTAGTACTATGATCAGCCGCAGGTTTTGCTTCTTTGTATATGATCTTCATCTAATATGCCATGTCCTGACTTTGCAACCACCAAATCCTGACAGCCCAAAATAAGCAGTACTGAGAAATAGCCTGTCAAATCCCGCCCTGCCAGCGCATATTAAAATTCTCCCCTATGCCGAGCAACTTCATCCATGCATCATCATAGTCTGAACAAACAAACTGCCCGAAGATGTCAACTTAGAAAATGACGATAGCATTGAATAGGAAAATGAGCCAGAATGTGGTCACCTTTACCACCAGGCGAGAAGGACATCAGGATGGCTAATGTGGCAGAGAAGGAAACTCACACGGTACAGAGCCAGAATTGACAACTGCATGCGGAGAGATTCAGAGCAGACTTGATGAGGATTTGTCTTTGGGAGCATTGGGATTGCAGGTGAGAGAGGGAGAAGGGATTTAGTCAGGATTCTTGGTATCACAGTTGGATCCCAATGCATTATTGTTGTAACCAGCTTGAGGGTCTGCAGGTTTTGGCAAGAGAAGGCCTTGGTCTGTTTGAGGTATAGGCAGGGCATTGTAACCTGATCCACAAGATGCACTGCGCAAATGATTGTGGTGATTCCTCCACTATGCGCCATCTCCAACACTTCGTTGTCCCTACTGCAACTCCATGTACACAGATTCACCTTTGCCTGTCCCATGCATATACTCAGCCCCATCATCATCAG
Organism: Collybiopsis luxurians FD-317 M1; assembly: GCA_000827265.1. Classification (NCBI taxonomy): domain Eukaryota; kingdom Fungi; phylum Basidiomycota; class Agaricomycetes; order Agaricales; family Omphalotaceae; genus Collybiopsis; species Collybiopsis luxurians. The sequence continues at coordinate 734,991 of KN834756.1, read as the reverse complement.
CATCAATGTAGACCCTTCCTTTACCCGAGTCAGGTTCCTGCTCCATACCCACTCCTTCCACAGCCAATTCACCTTACTTCTCTACAACTAGTAGGCTATCCTCCAACCTCCTTCATGCACTATATGCAAGCCATATTCATTCATTTCCAACAACAAATCTTCCCCCTTCCTGCTAACCATTTGCCCCAGCACACTGTGTATTTTGTTCCAAAGGATTATCTTTCATGTAACAGTCATAGAATTATTCAAGAAGGCAGTTGAGGATGATATCAACAGAAGAATGTTTTCTGTAAGGGCCTATAGATGAGCTCATGAGGAGGAAAACAGTTTTTGCAAGGAGGATAGAAAATGGGATAGAGATGGACACATGTGTGGAGTGACAGATTTGACCCAGTGTGAAAAAAAGGGCAAATGCAACTGTAGACTGCATACAAATTGTATTGATCTAGGGTCTGGTTCTAGCGCAATACCCAAGAAAAGACATGTTGCATGACTGGGTTCAGCAACTAAATCATATGTTACAAGGATGGAACACAGTGAAGGAGTTGTCCTTGTTACTGTTGTGAATCTTTGCACATTGTTTTTCAACTGCTGAAGATATCAATACTGCTCCTGTATGATATGTGGGTCTCACTGGCAAACTTTCACCAGTTGTGTATTAGATGTTGGCCTATTTGCCTTATACATTTTCTATGGACACATCATATATACATATCCTAGATGCATAAAGAAGGCATGCAGAGCCCCTTGCAACTGCATCTACCTCGAGTATTTCCAGCCATTATACAGCAAGGCTAACAAGGTAGAATAACAATTCTTTCGACACATCTCTGACTGCATCATATTGTAATTGAGATACCTGCAACTGCAAACTGCCAAGATACTTCTGGTTCACCAGTGGCTACAACACTATTGATGTGTTGATTCAGAGGTTGTGCTACCATCTTACAATACATCTCCGGACACAAATTACCTGATCGCTGAGGTGTAGCCCCCGAAATTCTATCCATAAGTGGAGAAGGATTAAAGAGGCAGCAGGAATGTGCTAGAAGTCGCGGATACCCTTAATTGGATGGACATACAGCAATCCGACACCTCTGTGCTTCTTTTGATGGGATGAAATAATACCCATCAACTCTGTCCTTGCCTGCAGGAACCCAGGGGGGGAAAGCTGATTGGTAATTCAGTCCCATCAAAGTGACAGTAGCTGTTGAGAATTGCCCCTAGTATATATCTTTGCTAACAGTTAGTAAGCACTCCAGCACATCTTAATATCTCTTTTTTAAAAAGCAAGTTTGCATGAAAATAGAGTAATTTCCAGTCATTGGCAAGCAACTCTCTGGTGTCCTACCAGATCTGGCCACAAGGGATGCAGTTAAATGCTTCAAGAAGTAAAATGAATTCAGAAGCAGCTTTGAAACAAAATTTGTAAAATACAATGGGTGGTGGAAAAGGATTGACTGCTCATGCTGCTACATTTTGATTGAGCTCAATGAAGAAGGGCAATACTGAGGCAATTGTACTATTCAAAAACTCTCAGATTGTCATTATCAAGGGCATAACTATGTTGTCTTGTGATACTGGATGAACTCTGAACTTAGCCAACAGTTGACTATTTGAAGTATGGTTGTGAGCTCAAATATGCTGCAAAGCATTTGATTACCATACTGACTGGTGTATTGAAGGTAGTGTTGCCGCGGCTCGGCTAGCCGCAAGTCGACTCATGTAGCTGCGGCTCTCACGCTTAGCCGGCTCAACAGCTGGAATGAGCCGACTTGAAAAAGCTTGAGCCGACTTGAGCTAGGGTCAAGCCAACTTGAAGCTGGCTAGCCAGATGGAAAAGAAGTAAAATACTTCTACAACGGCTACTGGCTGCAATAATATTAAGGGCATAGGCGAACGAAAATTATAAGGTGCCAAGCCTCGAATGAGTGCTTAGCGGATGCTGTAGTTACGTTGCCTGATGTGATGTGAGTGACGTGGCACCATGTAGTGACGTGCGATAGCGTATACATACTTGATACGTAAACATAATAAATAATAAATATCTACATAATTTAGAGTCGAAGTGAGGGCTAATGGAAAGAAAGAGGCTTTAGTGAACCAAAATACAATATGTGAGATTTAAAATGAATTGCTGGATGATTGCAAGGCAATTGGCAATTGAGCTGGCAAGAGTCGACTGTCAGCCAGCTTCAAGCCGCGGCGTTCAGCTTGGAGCCGTGCGAAGCTGGCTCACATGCGGGCGCCCGCCGGCTGACCGGCTCGGCTTCAGCCCCTGATCGGCTCCGGCTATTAGCCGGCTTATTCGCAAGCCGCGGCAACACTAATTGAAGGAATGCATGGAACTATCAACTAAAGGTAGCCACTGTGTATTCTCGCTCATGGTAACATGTTGGATTTCCAGATAATGATTTGTAGACATTATTTTCACTTCAATTCAAGGTATCAAAGACCTAATTATAACTTCCCAGAGATCTAGATGAGCTTCAAAGAATCCAAAGCTAGATAGTACAATCATCGGACAGTCAGAATCCATGTGCACATATGGACTGTAGAGCCTATTGCAACTGCACCTACCTCAAATGTCCATATGGCAAGGCTAGCAAGAAGGAATGAACTGCATGCTGTGGCATGTTTGCTGGATACCTGCGAACTTCAAAATGCCAAGATGTATTCAGTTCACCAGCTATGGTATTGACATGTTCGATATGTTTTAATGTGTTGCCTCAGGTTTCAGGCTACATTTCACAATGCATTACCCAATGCACTAATGCATCTGAAAGCCCTCCAGAATGCTAACCATCAGCGGAGAGGCACCTGCCAGGAATATGCTAGGCAGATACTCTCAAATGGAAGGATGTACAGCAATCATTCTGTCCTCGTATTTGCTGTGCAATTCATTGCGGCGGCCCACTCTCACCAGTATAAAGGTAAGTACAAAATACATACTGTGAGAGGTTGCTAGTTAGTATGATACCATTGAGTTGTTTCTGATTGTAGCTATTCTAATTCTTTGCTAGTAAGTAATCTGTGGATGTAGAAAGATGCTAAAGTGTCAATCACAGGAATGAGAATAGGTGCAAGACATGAAGGGAAGCAATGAGTTATATTATGGAATAATGAGTTATGTCAAGGAAAAATGATTTGATTGGATCATGATACTGGAAATGGTAGGAGAACTGAGTTGAATTATAGTCAAAGGGATTGATACAGGTTGTGCAAACTCTGCAAGCAGTACATCCCAAATTCCCTAAGGTTTGATGCAACTTGCCCAGTTGTGTCCATACAAACAATTTCGGAAATCCAATTTTGTGTATCCATTCCTAGAAATGATGCAGACTGTGTGGGGTGTCCATAGAAAGTGGCTGAAACTAAGAGGAATACAGACAATGGGATAGGGAATGTCAGGGAACATAATCCACCCATCAGCATTCAAAGTCCACCATTGATAATCTAGGTTGGGATTGTTAGTGTTTACAATGACAAAGAGCTCAGCTCTTCCTAAGGTGGCTAATAACTTGCCTTTGGAAGTTACTGAAGAACTTAAATCTTGGTCTTGTATGTAATTTTCCAGCTGGAAACCTGTATTTGGGTTCAGAATATGAAGACCATCAGTGGAAGAGGTGATAATTCTGCATCTACCAGAAGATAAGGTTACTGAAACTACTTGTCCTTCATGATAATGCAGTAAATGCCCCAATTGTGTACCTGTAGTGGCATTCCAAACTCTCACAGTGCTATCATAAGAGCCTGACACAACTCTGGTTCCATCAGGAGAAAAGGCTATTGATGTTACCATATCTTCATGGCCCTGGAAAGAATCACCCAAATGAGTTCCTGTAGTGGCATCCCAAATCCTTACCATTCTATCTGAAGAGCCAGATACAATTCTGGTTCCATCAGGAGAAAAAGCTACTGATGTTACTGAATCTTCATGGCCCTGGAAAGAATCACCTAAATGAGTTCCTGTAGTGGCATCCCAAATCCTTACTGTTCTGTCTGAAGGGCCAGATACAATTCTGGTTCCATCAGGAGAAAAGCCACTGCCAATGTTACTGAATTTTCATGGCCCTGCAGAGAATGACCCAACTGAGCACCTGTAGTGGCATCCCAAATTCTCACTGTTCTATCATCAGAGCCTGACACAATTCTGGTCCCATCAGGAGAAAAAGCCACTGATACTACCCAACTTTTATGGCCCTGCAGAGAATGACCCAACTGAGCACCTGTAGTGGCATCCCAAATTCTCACTGTTCTATCACCAGAGCCTGACACAATTCT
>KN834756.1:628397-730362 GCA_000827265.1 Collybiopsis luxurians FD-317 M1 | reverse complement strand
TTCTCACTGTTCTATCATCAGAGCCTGACACAATTCTGGTCCCCATCAGGAGAAAAAGCCACTGATACTACCCAACTTTTATGGCCCTGCAGAGAATGACCCAACTGAGCACCTGTAGTGGCATCCCAAATTCTCACTGTTCTATCACCAGAGCCTGACACAATTCTGGTCCCATCAGGAGAAAAAGCCACTGATATTACATAAGATTCATGGCCCTGCAGAGAATGACCCAACTGAGCACCTGTAGTGGCATCCCAAATTCTCACCATTCTATCATGAGATCCTGACACAATTCTGGATCCATCTGGTGAAAAAGTCACTGATGTTACCTGGCCTTCATGACCCCATAGAGGTCCCTCTGTCTGAAAACCTGTTATGGCATCCCAAATTCTGACTGTTTCATCACCAGAGCCTGACACAATTCTGGTTCCATCTGGAGAAAAAGCCACTGATGTTATATACTGACTCTCATGACCCTGCAGAGAATCACCTAGCTGAGCATCTGCAGAGGTATCCCAGATCTTTAATGTTCTGTCAACAGAGCCTGACACAATTCCAGTTCTACCAGAAGACAATGCTGTTGAAGTTCCAGGTTGATGGTCTACTAGTAAGCTCCCTAACTGAGCACCCAGATTGACTTTCCAGATTCTCAATGTTTGATCCTTAGCTCCTGAAACAATTCTAGTTCCATCAGTGGAAAATGCTAGTGAAGTTACTTGATCTGTATGGCCTTGTAGAGAATCACCTAGCTGCAGCCCTGTAATGGCATCCCATATTCTCAGAGTTCTATCCCATGAACTTGATGCAATTTTGGATCCATCAGGTGAGAATGCCACTGAGGTCACTGGATCTTTATGACCCTCTAAAATTTTGCTCTCCTGAGGACCTCTTGTGCCAATATCCCAGATTCTTGCAGTTCTATCATAAGACCCTGACACAACTTTGGTTCCATTGGGAGAAAATGCTACAGACATTACCCAACCTTTATGGCCTTGCAATAGATTACCAATCTGCATTCCAGTCATTGCATCCCAGGTTCTCACTGTTCTATCCCAGGAGCTTGATATAATCCTTGTTCCATCAGAAGGTATGCCACTGCAAATACTGAATATTCATGGCCCTGTAAAGGGTTCCCTAACTGAGCCCCTGTACTGGCATCCCAGATTCTTATTGTCCTATCCCTAGAGCCAGACAACAATTTTGCTTCCATTCGGTGAAAATGCCACTGAAGTTACCCTATCTTCATGGCCCTGCCAAGAATCTCCCAACTGCATACCCGTAGTTACATCCCACATTCTCAGTGTTTGATCATCTGAACCAGACACAACTTTTGTTCCATCAGGAGAAAATGCCACTGATCTTACTGGCTGTTCATGACTCTGCAGACAATCTGCCAACTGGGCACCTGTAGTGGCATCCCAAATTCTTACTGTCCCATCACCACAGCCTGATACAATTTTGGTTCCACTTGGGGAAATTGCCACAGCCCATGGAACTGATTGTATTATGAATGATGCAATTCCTGGAGCCTCTTGTGCAAATATTGACCTGCGTTGTACAATAACTGTAAGACTAGGTTTACAGTGGAACCTGTTTGGCCAGAATGGCAGAATACTGATGTATAAATGTGGAGTCATGCCTTGTACTGGACTGTTTCGAAAGCTGGAAATCAGGTCACGGAGATTCAGAAGCATTGCTGTGCTTAATTTCATCATTTTATGGTATATGAATGTCTGCAAAATCGCTATTAGTGAAGTGTGTGCTTTTGTATCTTTCTTTCCACTTACATCAATGGCATGCTGTACACCTTCTCCACATTCCTGTAATTGGTTTAGTATGCTCATAACTTCAATCCAATAAATGGCTTTTTCTCTAAGAATCAACTGGTAAATTATATTCTCATTATTGCAATTACATTGGACACAATGGAAACTCCAAAATTGGCAAGAATACTGCAGTGTTTCCCCAATTGTCTCCATAATACACTCTTCAATTCCCTCCACTTCTGCATCTGGTATAAATGAGGACGGCAAGTTGCATATATTGAACCGCAGCTGTTTCAATTCTCGAAAACATGAAATACCCAATCTGTAGTGATATACATTTGCATTATAAACCAGCTGTGGTGAAGCAGCATATCTTGCAATAAAATCAGGGAATGATGCATGGAATGTATAAATAGCATTATTTCTTTCAGAGATAAAAAATACAGCTTGGAGTCTGCTTATGAGTTCTTGCACAGTGTCTTGCTTCAATCCCATAAGATTAGCAACCGCAGTGCATGATAATGGTTTTCCCAAGGAAATAATTGTATGAATAATTTGCCAATCTTCTGCTATTTCATGGTCTTGTGAATCCTCAAAAATTACACTTCCCACAATGCTAGCATAAAGTGCTTTCAAATCTTCAATACTGCTACCCTGGGCCTGATCTAATGACTCTACAAGTCTCTCCTTCTTTCTTGTATCCCCTCTGCCACTTTGCACAAATTTCACAACTGTTGCAGCATAGATAAACAGCTTTCCGGAAAGTCTGGCAAGAGATTCTACTTGCTGCTGTGTGCGATGTATATTCTTCAGCTCCTCCTCTAAATATATCTTTATATCTGCTTGGACAAAGCTTTCTTCTACTTGATGAAGAATAAACTCTTGAACTTTTTGAAATTCGTGAGCATTTTGAACTGTACTCCGCCGCATCCTTTCATTAATCTCCTGCTCCGGATGGCTTGTAAAAAGAAATTTCAGACCCTTGAGCTGATTTTTCTGGATGGCATTCACAAGAGGCTCAAGTACCTTGGAAATACCCTGACACTCGTCCAGTGCATCTAATATAAATACAGGGATGAATTGTTCCCTTTGAAAGTGTCCAAAACCTTGCTCCAGGGTTCAATCAGAAGCTTCTTTGTTTGCTCAGCTGGATTCTTTGTAACAAAATCAAAATCCATGGCTAAACTATCTTTGAGTGCATTAGCAAATACTCCCGAGAACTTGGCTAGCTCATAAGATAGAGTAGGAATAATCAATCGGTAATCTCTGCACTCCGGAATTTGCCTAGAGCAAAAGAAAGACCCAGCAAGAATTCCTTTGGTTCTTAATGTCTTGCACATGGACATTGCAATTGTGCTTTTGCCTGTTCCGGCCATGCCGGATATCCAGTAGCCTGATGGAGTGTTGTGATTCAATGAACCTGCCCAAGCTTCGATATCTGCCAAGATTTGAACTCTGGTGTTTGTGCTACAGAATTTACGGGCATTTTGAATGCCTATGTCTGTGTCAAAGAATGCCTGCGAAGCATAAGGCATTTTTAACAAGAAGTCATTGGCGGTATTACTGGAAGTGGAATCTAGTTTTATTGGATCAACAAAAATTCTGTACAAATCTGAGGTTGTACACTCACAAGTAATACTTAAGTCTCTTTCAGCAACGTTGAAGTTGCTTCGGTCAATGGTGAAGTTAGATGCTTCTTGTAGAATGCTGTGGAAGAGTTTTATTTGTACCCAAACCTTCTATTCCATTGACTGGATGGACGGTACCTGTTGTTAACAGATTGAATATTCGCAGAACTATGCACCAAGCCAGTGTTGGGAACTGAACTTGAAGCTCGTTCCAAGGGAGTTGAAAAGTGATCAGTGCCAGGCCTGTTACCAAGGGTTGGGTTATTGGACGGGGTAGAACTTGTAGTTTCGTTCTTGTTTAAGACCTTCTTGGCTTTGTTGATGAATTTCCGATGCATGATGTGTGAGAGTACACAGCAGGAATTTGGCAAGCGCGTGGATGCCCTTGATATATATACTAATACCTCCCGCTGGTTCTAGGGTGCACCGCCATGATCGGATATGAATTGAATGTAGGAACACTGCATATTCTGCGTCTCATGGTCAAACTGCGGCTTCTTAAAGATAGAAATTTTTGTTTCCGTGTGTCCATCAAGGTCGTGATTCGTAAAGGGCGTAATAAACCATACTAGTACGGCCTCAATTGATAACTCAGAGCCGCCCGAGAGAAATGAATATTGGGGAGTCATTTACAACTCAAATTCTGTGACTTTATTCCCCATCAATCTAGCCCCGACGCCCAGATTTGTATTTGCGCCATTTTCACGGAAAGATTATCGATTTCCGTCGAGAGCAAGTCGAGAGAGGAGATGGAATTCAGAATGAGATATTTTCAGGACTCGGAAATACTTCAGGAAATTTACTCGAAGCCTCACGCCGCGTCCCATAGATTCTAATATTGGGATAAATACCGTCTTAGAGGAGTTGAGCAAAGGTCGGAACCGACTTCCCGCCCTTTACCATATTAAGTAGGCATCGGTCCGTGCCATCGGGCGGCAACCCTAACCCACCCCGCCCGCGGACATCAGATTTCGCACCCGGCTTTGTCATCATTTTCTTTCTTCCATCGCCGAGCCACACGATACGCCTGGCCAACGCCTACAGACGACCTCCAACCTAGCGCAGTCTATAATCAAACGGTCTTCAGCTAATTCGCGAAGATGCCTCAGCCAGTGACGGGCCAGCAGCCTAGTCAGGTTTCCATAGGCAAAAAACCGATGACATACAATCAGCACCAGCAGGCGAACCAGGTGAGCCTTTTTTTCATGAAAGGATATTTCTGGTCGGAAGGCTGCTGCAGCTCTGTTCGTGGAAGTGCAGCCGGAGGATGTCCCTCGGAGTGTGGCCGAGATGTCGGGCTTCAGTGAGCTTCCAAGGCGGTATCTGGGATTTGCGCGGTCGGACAGCTATTTTGGCTTTTAAATTTTATTTTGCTTCTTTACTGTGACTCTCTGGGACAGAATACTAAGTGTTTACTTCTGTGAATAGGTCACCCAAGGCCAACCAACTCGTTCAGCTCGAGCGGCTTCAAAAGCACCCATGAATCCCAACCCGAATTCCAACCCGACTACACCCAGTCAGACTCCATCTCACAAAGGTCGCCCGCCGGGAACCAATGGAACCAACTCTTCCTCGTCGTCTAAAAATAATCCGAATCCGTCCGGAACTTCTGCGAACATTTCTTCGAAGATTTGGTCCACGTCAACAAGCGAGGAACGAGAGCGGATTAAAGAGTTTTGGCTCGGTTTGGGTGAGGAGGAGAGAAGGAATTTGGTCAAGATCGAGAAGGATACGGTGCTGAGGAAGATGAAGGAACAGCAGAAACATCAGTGTGGGTGTGCCGTTTGCGGAAGGAAACGGTGAGTCCAGTGCAACTTCAATCTGTCTTCGTTCTCATTTTCTCCCTCACAGTAACGCAATTGAAGATGAGCTTGAAGTTCTTTACGAGGCCTACTACGAAGAACTAGAGCAGTACGCCAACTACCAACAACAGTATGTTTCTTCTGGCGGCACGATTCCTCCTCCCCCTGGACCAGGACCCTTTCCAGGATCAGTCGAGCTGGACGGGAACGGCGCTGTGGTATCGCCTCAACCAAACGCAGGGTATGGTCCAGGGAAAAACCATCGTCCTCAGGCCGGTAGAGGTGGGCGGACGCAACCTGCCAGGGGCGGGAAGAACAATAACTTGGCCAGGAACTATCCACCATCCGCCAAGCGTCCTCCCACGCAACAGGCGCGACAACCACGTCAGCCTCTTCCCCCACAATCTCTACCCAACGGCCGAGAAAAGCATCCACCCCATCCAGAATCCGAATTCGATGACGACCCCGACGTCGATCCTGATGCTCTAGATGATGGAGAGTATGAGGAGGAAGACCCTGAGGATGACGAGGATGATGGGGAGTACGAAGAGGAAGAGGATGATGAGGATGATGAAGACGAGGACGTGGATGGTGACGAAGGGGACATGTTGCCGCCTCCGCCACAACCAGGTGTGATGCAAACTCAGCAAGCACAAATGAACGGACGGGGCGCGCGACCTCAGCCGCAGATGGCCACTCGAGGTGGAGCCAGAGGGGGGCCGCCTAGGCCGGCTGTGAACGGGAAAGGTGCAGGACAAGATGGGCTGTTCAATCTGGGTAGCAGCTTGACTGTCACTGGTGGGTACTCTTTTTTTTTCGTCTTGCGCTACTTGTCCCCGTTGAGTCCCCACGCATGGACTTTCTTAAGTCCGCGGGACAGAGTTTTTGGAAACTTCCAATCCATCCATTAACGTGTTGTATTCAATCGCTAGTTTCATTTAATTTTTCTCTTATATCTTTTGGGCTACGAAGATACTAACTTGTTTCCCCTCTTGCTTCTCCCTCATCACCCGTCGTTCTCCTACTACAAACTCTTTAGGTCCAGGCAACATCCTAACCGTAGCCGATGACCTGCTCAAAAATGACGGTCAAAAATTCCTCGAGATGATGGAGCAGCTCGCCGAGCGCCGTATGCAGCGTGAAGAAGAAGCTGTAGCCGACCTCGAAGACGACTCGGATCTGGACTCGGAAGATGAGCTGGACGGCGACGAGGATGATATGGATGATGAAGACGATGCCGGGTATCGTAATGGGAGGCGGAGGAGAAATCGGAATAGGTATAAGGAGCAGGGGGAAGATGAGGATAGTGAAGAGGATGAGGAGGGGGATAGTGAAGATGACGAGGACGAGGATGAGGATGAGGACGAGGATGACGAGGAGGTATGTGTCGCAGGTGTTTTTTTTTGTCGATTGCTTCTTTTCTGGTTCCTTGAACTATTTCTTCGATGTCCGTATCGTGGTGCGGTTCCTGTGTTTGCAAACTTCTGTCAAGCGATTCACGCTGACGCTCATGATCCTCTATTTGTACGGTTTCAATGGCTGTTTTTCACGTTCTTGTACTTTTCTTTACCATTTACCCCCTTACTCACTCTATATTCTACAACGCAGGTGATGACAGAAGAGCAAAAGATGGAGGAGGGGAAGCGTATGTTTTCGATCTTTGCCGCGAGAATGTTCGAACAGAGGGTGTTGACGGCGTACAGGGAAAAGGTGATTTATTTTTCTAATTCTACTCTTGTTTCGGTGCCGAACGAACGCTTTTCTTACTTTACAATTTCGTACTCAAGGTCGCTCAAGAACGTCAACTCCAATTGCTCCGCGAGCTCGAAGATGAGGACAAGCAAAAGAAGGAGATTGAGGCGAAGAAGCAGACCGCAAACCAGAAGAAGAAGGATAAGAAAAAGTACGTTGTGCCGTTTATCTTTCTTGGTTTTCAGCCATCGTCATCGTCGGCGTTGTCGAGCCCCATCAGCCGTGGTTCCTTCTCTGTGCTATTAGCTCACATTCTGTCTCCGATCACTGCTGACGCTTTCCCTCTTCTTTTTTTTATTACCTCGCAGACAACAAAAGCTTGCGAAAGAGTCGGAAAAGGCCCGTCGCGACGCTGAAAAACTCGCCGAAGAAGCTGCTTTTAAGAACAAGCAAGCTGCATTGGAGGAGGAACAGCGTAAGAAGCGAGAAGACGAAAAGGCTAAGCGAGAGAACGCCCGTAAAGTCGCCGAGCTGGAAAAGGCGAAGAAGGAAGAGGAGAAGAAGCGACGAAAGGAAGAGGAAAGGAAGAAGCGGTTGGAGAAGGAGAGGGAGAGGGAGAAGGAACGAGAGGCGGAGAAGGAGCGAAAGAAGAAGGAGGCGAAAGAGCAGAGGGAGAGGGAAGAGAAAGCTAGAGCTGAGAAGAAGGAGAAGGAGGAGAAGGAGGCTAAAGAACGTAAGGAGCGGGAAGAGAGAGAAGAAAGGGAAAGGTTGGTTAAGGAGAAAGCGGATAAGGAGAAAGAAGCGAAGGAACGGAAAGAGCGAGAGGAAAGAGAGCGAAAGAGCAAGGAAGAAAGGGAGCGGAAAGAGAAGGATATTAGGGAGAAAAGGGAACGTGAAGAGAGAGACGCCAGGGAAAAGACTCAGAAGGCGGCTGCTCTGGCAAAGAAAGCTGGTCCTGGTCCACAATCTCCGAGATCTATTTCCGCTTCATCATCCTCTTCGACTTCGGCTTCTGTACCCGCAGCGTCTGGATCAGGCTCCACACCTCCGCGACCTGGCACTGTTGTCGGTGCTGGGGCTCCTACTAACAAGAAAGCGAGCATTGGCAAAGTCTCCCCTAACACTAATGCCCTTCCCCCCATTTCCCCCATCGCAGCTCCATTGGGGCGTATGCCGCAGAATCAGTATCCACATCAGCAACCCGGTCATCCTCCGCACAACCAGCATCCACATCAGTCTCAACCGATGCAGCCGAGGCCTATCATGGTCAATGGGGCCCACATGCCTGGTTCCATGTCGTCTCCATCAACTCCGATCACTCCCATCCATGGACAGATAGGTAACTTGGGCAACGGGTCACACATGGGTCCGCCTCCTCATACACCGTTATATGGTATGGGCGGCATGCCCCTCCAACATCAACACCCACACAACCAGACTGGTATTTCGCCCAGGATGCAGCATGGTCCCTACCATCCTGCTCCATACGTTTCATTTGGGCCGATCCCTCCTAGTGCGCAAGCAGCGCCTCACGCCGGGTCTTCCGGTCCACCTCCACATCATGGCCAACATAATGCTCCCGGACACGGACACGGACATGGATTGGCTCCCTCTGTCCTTCCTCCAGGGTTTGGTCCCAGAATTCCCGGTGGACCCTCGTCTGCACCCATAGCACCTATGGCTCCGATTGGTCCTCCCAAGCTGAATCATGTGGGTGCCGTAGGTCAGGGACCGTCGATTGCTCTCGCTCTTGGGTCGTCGCCGATTACGTCCCAACCAGGTCGCAGGATGTCTGTCGGACACGGACTGGGTCCTATTGGCCCCGGTTCTGTGGCTCCGATAGGTCCGCCTGCTCCTATAGCGCCAATCGCTCGTCCATCAGCGTCGACATCAACCACCGCCACTACCACAACTACCACTTCGGAAAGCACTCCAAGCTCTGGGTCAGGTTCGCCGGTGAGACATAGTCCTCGCCGTAGTCCTAGTCCAAAGGGCCAATTGGGATCCAAAGCGTTGGCCGCGGAAGATGATGAGGTTGTCCCTGTAAGCAAACGACGCCCCGGGAGAGGTGGAAGTCTCAGTGCCGCAGGAATGGGCAGCTCCGCTATTGGAGGATGGCCTGCGAGTCCAACTCGTTCGGGCTCTGGTGCGATTGGTGGTGAGCGAGCACCTTGGGGACCGCCTGGATCTGCTGTTGGGATTGGTGGCGTCGGGTTCGGCGCTCCGGGATTCGGAGCACCGCGTCCCGGATTGTGGGGTAACAGTTTACCTAATTTGCCGCATAATCCTGGGGATTGGCCGATCCCTTATCCCGCCTCAGCGTTTGGAGCAGTACAGGGTCAGCATGCGGGCATGAACTCGCCGCAGATTATTCACGCTGTCTCCTCCTCAGGTCCTGCAGATAGTTCCAACGCTGCAAGCGCGAATGCTACTCCGCCGCCTCAGACTGTGAATTGAGAATCTTGGTGAGCTTTTGAGATGTGCTTAGATGTTCTTACTGACTGAGTCCGCTAGTTTTTTTCTCGTATTGGCGAAGAAGCATCCTTTTTTGCGGATTTCTGTTCTTATCTTTGCGTAACTGCATAACTGGCCTCTTATCTCTGTCCCTATCTCTCACCGTTCCTCTGCTCTCTTTCTATCACCTTGTTCGTTCTGTTTATTCTCATTGAATCTCACATCGCCCCTCAATGCTTTCCGATTCCACATTCGCTTCTTCGCTTCGTTCCCCATTTCTGACACTTCATCTCGTCATTCATTCTTTGCGTTCTCGATATAGCGCCCATTAGCACTATCTCTTGGTACTCCCTATACAACTCAATAGCTCTACCTACTCGGGTTCCGTGCAACTATGGTCCACAGTGACTCTTGCTTTACATACATACACACTCAATGATCATTTCCTGTCAATTTCGGTTCCTTGAGGCCAGAGGGCGTGCTCTGGTCTCATGGGTTCGTCACATTCATCCTGCACGAAGACAAGACAGCGGCTGTTTAACCGACTCAGTGCGTCTTGACAGTGTCATCCTGCCCCGCCACCACGGGGTACCAGAAGGTAAAAGCTTTATCCGCAAGCTTTTTCCATTCATCACCTAAACTTCTGTAGGGTCAGAGTTACGCGATTACCGCCGACTCCCTTTTTTTCCGCACGCACTAAAACGCCGGTCATTTGAACAGTCCTTTTCTTCTACTTAATTTCTCGCGGATAAGGGTGTTAAGTTCCTTCAAAACCGCATTCATACAGCCGCGCGAGTGACTCGCCAATAGAAATCTCAGGTTTTAGTTAAGTAAGTTCATATCGCACGAACTGAAGTAAGTCTTGTGATTTCTATTTCCCAAGTATTTATCTTCGGATTCCCAGAAATCGGTTCTCTATCTCTCCCATTAAACGCGGTACAATGGAGAAGGACATCCTTGGAAGAAATGAGGTAGATATGAAGGCGGATGAAGGCCTGCAAAAGCTGGGTTATGAACAAGAGATGACGAGAGTAAGCACAGTGATCGATTGGGTTCGACTGCTTAGTTCATCGTCTCTACTACAATCAGACTCGAGGCCTACCCCATATTCTATTCAGTGAGCGGATTTACTCGAATCGTCGTAGTTCAAAATGCTTATACGGTCTCTTAGTGACTTTGGGTAACTTTTCATGTTGATCGCTAACCCGGAAGCCCGGAACTCACATTGTCGTTTAAATCAAGCCATCATGGCCGTCCGTACGTCTCGTATTCTTTTCCTAGTGATAATGAATTGACATATAAGGTGTGCAGCCTACGGTCTCGCAGCGCCATTCGCTACAGGACTCGTCGGTGGTGGGCCAGCGGTGATCTTTTGGGGTACGTTTAGATCGAGCGTGGCATTTTTTTGGACTATTTCAATTCGCGCCATATTACAGGATGGGTCCTAGTATCGGTGTTCACAATGTCACTTGCGCTCTCTCTTGGAGAAATTTGTGCGAAATATCCTACATCAGCAGGAGCGTACTACTGGTGCTATCGCTTGGCGTCTCCTCGATCTCGCCTACTCGCTAGTTGGATTAATGGCTGGCTTACCATGGTTGGAGTGTGGACAATCAGTCTCTCTGTCACCTTTGTGCGGTTACACTTGTCCAATCTTAACTGTTTTCAATCTGACTGCATTGAGTTTAGGGGACAGGTCAACTTCTCGTTGCAGGAGTGGGCATTTTCCACCCAGAGTGGGTTGCGACGGCTTGGCAGACATGTATGTACAACATTTCCTGGAATGCTTCCCGGCTCTCAATTGAAATATACTCACCGCCGCAATCCCACCCTTGCCAGACTTGATCTTCCTTGCTGTCCTATTCATCTCTACGGCAATTGGCGTTTTTCTCAACGAATTCCTGCCGTTAATAGATGTAACGCAGCATGTTTGATCTCTTTGATATCCTTTAACTGTCCCTCATTCTTAGATTATATCCGCTTGCTGGACCTTGCTCGGTACAATAGGTGAGGTAGCGTTTTGCTCGGTATGATGGTTATACGCTGATTATTTGATTCCCTGTAGTCATTCTCGTTTGCCTCTCAGCAAAAGCCGCTGTGGGACGTAGGCCGGCTGCCTTTGCACTAGGTCATTTCGATCCCTCGCCATCGGGCTGGACTGCGGGATGGTCGTTTTTCATTGGATTGCTTCCAGTAAGTTGCACTTGAGGTATAATTTTATACATGAAGTTCTGTAATACGATTCACTTCATTTAGCCAGGTGTGTTTTGCATTGATATCTAGCTACATCTTGAGCCTCATTTTCTCAAGCTTACACGTACGCCGCTATTGGAATGAGTATGACTTTACTTTTACTTCCCGCTCGATATCTGACTAGTAAACCTGTTAACCAACACTGTCTTTCCCTGGAGCAGTCGCTAGTATGGCCGAAGAAGTTCACAACCCCACTCAACAGCTTCCTCGAGCCATTACTTGGTCGATACCAATAGGATTCCTGACGGGAGTATTTTTCTTATTACCAATATTGTTTACGCTTCCAGATATTGCTACATTGCTGGCAGGTGCGTATGCTTCTACAAAAATTCTTGAATTAACGAGCAGAACCTTTTAACAGTGCCGGGAGGTCAGCCAATAGGCGTTATGTTTGAAATGATCATGGGCTCAAAGGGAGGAGGTTTCGGTATAGTCAGTCTCACATTTTCATTACTCTGAACGAATACTCAATGTGCTCTAGTGGCTGATCAGTGAGTTGCGAGTCTTGAGGTTCCCTTGTTCCTGCTCAAATCGTTTTTCGTTACTTCCTCCGGTGAGTCTTTGGGATTGGCATGTTTTGCGCTATTTCTATTTGTTGTGCCGCATCTCGTGCTACTTGGGCTTTTGCTCGAGATAGAGCCATTCCATTGCATAATATCTTCTCCCGTGTAAACACTCTACGTCTCTTTTCTCCCTCTTCGAGTACTGCATCCGGAGGCGTTCCTGTGCCAGTCAATGGATACATCTTGTCGACAACAATCCAGCTTCTTCTCGGACTTATCTATCTTGGATCTACGGCCGCCTTTAACGCCTTTGTTGGCGTGGCGGTAATGTGTCTTGGAGCAAGTTACGCAATGCCAGTCTTTATATCTTTACTTAACAGGCGAGAAGCTGTTATGGATTCCCCTTATTCATTGGGCAGTTGGGGAACTGTTATCAATGTAACCGCGGTGTTGTGGGTCTCTTTTGAGATGGTGTTGTTCTCTATGCCAGCGGTTATACCGGTCACCAGATCTTCGATGAGTATGAGCCTTTCCGTTCCTTCGTATGATTGCTCCTTATTCCATCATCTTTGGCAGATTACGCTTCAGTAGTATTTGTAGGGTTTGGTCTGATTAGTGCCATCTGGTATCTCATCAGTAAGTGCACTGGTATTCATTTTTTTTGCATTCAGCTCACGAGATGTCAGACGGGCGATACCATTATCAAGGACCTCCTGTCCCTGACGATTCCACCTCGTCGAGTGATACAAACATTGAGGAGAAGAGTGCCGAATAAATGTGATTGTTCCTCTCTGCGTACAGAATCCGCACTTGACTTTGTATAATCTATATTTGTACGGTCCGATCATGTAATCCTGAGGCTCGACACGCAGGAGTGAGAACCTTTGAGGTGCTTGAGGGCTATTCTCGGAAGATTATCGGCAGGAACTGGGCTTGTGATCTACAATAGCTAGTTTATATAGTGAGGACAGACCGCTAAAAACTTTTGTTCTTGATGAAGTCGTCGATCATATTCCTAATTCTTGAGGCCATGGTATGCTGCTCTGCACAAAGCGTATCCATGAGCAATACATCCTCAGATTTAATCATCAGAAATGACGACCCTCGCATACACTTTCATGGACGGTGGGATGAATCGCCTGGAACCTGGTGGTCCGTGTCATCCTCTCATCCTCTCCCTCTTCTGCAACTTTCACAGGGCTGGCTCTGGCTTTAAGTTGCATGTCCAAAACCTGAAAACGCTGTCAATAAACTTGGGGGTTCATACAACTGCCCCTCTGGTTTCCGTTGGAGTCTCGCTTAACTACGACAATTTCACGACGGTCAATGTCTCCCAGGGTTTGAACAGTATCGTCGGGCCGACGGCGATTACTTCCAAGCAAGCCGAAGGAGAATCTGCCTCGATTATCCGTCTGAATGTTGAGGGTTGGCAGAACAATCGGATTAATCTTGAACGTATATTGCTTAACCATGTGTGTATTTACAATGCTTTATGGGAACTTCGGACTCACCAGGTCGGACGGAGTACAGGATGCGACGCTTCTGTCATATACGCCATCGAAACTCGCCTTTCAATTCATAGGCGACTCCCTTTCAGCAGTAAGTGTTGCAGCGTTCTCATAATCGTGTCTGAAAACTATTTCAAGGGTCAATTTTTGCCAGAGGGAGTCGATCAGGCATGGCCTTTCCTCACAGGGGAGCATTTCAAAGCTGAACACAACGTCAATGCTCAGCCTGGTGCAGCTTTGACGGTAATATCTGATAGCACTCTGTTATCCATAAGGTTCACATTTTTTTAATGCATTTCTCTTCTCGAATCTTCACTTGCAGGACATCGTGTCCTTCGGGAATGAGCACGGAGTGTCTTTTCAGTTTTTTAGAGTACGTATATTCACTGGATCTTGCTCATTAAAAAGCCTACGTTTTCTGTGTCATAGACAGAAGACACTGGTTACTTTTATACTACAGATCACAACTTTACGACGCCGTGGAATTTCCGCCGAGATCAGCCTCCGCCTACGCATATTGTCATCCATATTGGGTAAGAAATATCCTGCTTTGACCCTACCATTTTGAGCAGAGCACTGATTCCTGTGGTTATTGCTAGAGCGAATGACGCTTCACAGAATGTATCTGATACGGAATTCATCCAAGTCAGTTCTATTTTTCCTAATGCTGATGAGATTTTGACCCAAGAAGGTATACACCAATTTCTTGATCCACCTTCGCACACTATATCCACATCAGCCGATCTTTGTATTCACGCCTGTAAGTATTACCAAGTTGATGGACGTGTCGACTTTATCACTCAGCGTCGATACACAGTGGGGCTGGCCAAACGCCGATGGAAGTATTAGCCAATATTATCAAGGGCAGTATCAAATCATCGTAGAACAAAGGTGAGCAGATGTCCGTTGACTAAGATAGATACCTGTTTATTATTATTCAGACATAAAGTCGGAGATGAACAAGTTTTCCTCGTTAACACCACAGGTTGGGTGACCTGGGATGATGTCTTTCCTGAGTGAGTGACGAATTGAATGTCTGCGTTCAACTCAGCTGATAGTGTGGCAAGCAACCAACACCCGACCGTGTCAGGCCACCAGAAGATAGCTAAAAAATTCACGGATTGGCTTATACAGTGGGGATTAAGACCTGAGCCTTCATGGGCTACCCCAGCTTGAGAGTACACAATTCATACCCATGTGTATGCGGTGGCCCATTCGAAAAACTACGTTGTAAATCTGAATGTCAAGCTCTTATTGCCTTTCGCCTCTGTAGTTAAATCCTCCTGTTTCTTCTCAACGTCGCTCATTTTAGAGTATACTTCAGCCTTTTGGTGATTGAGGAGCTTGTAGTATGACTTTTGAACGAACCATAAGCAGAGAGCAATTCCGGCGAACACAATATTGATAGTGTTTCCCGTGCGGTAGAGTGGCGCATCCTTCGCCTGATAAATCTGTGAGGCCCAAACTAAAAGCATAAACTTAGAGTGGTGATTTTAACCTCCTTCGAACTGTCACACTGACCTCCGTATATATTTGCAGCGAATATAACACTGCCAGAAGCCAGTGTGCGCTTTCCAATGCTCCTGTACATCATCTCATCGTTACAGCAAGCTACGCAGATGGAACAAAACTTACCCTGTGTTTTCGGACATCCAGGCGATGTTCAAAGGATGCGTTAAAGGCCAGGCAGCTACGAAAAGTGCAGCAAAATATCTGATTCAGCGAAAAAGTCAATATGCTTCACATCGCATTGTTTCGATATCCCTCCTCACCTAACTCCCTTGCTTGCATCCGAAGGAAGAAAGCGAAGCAAAAACCATCCAACTAGCTGCCATGTTGCTAATCCCAGAGCTTAAATTATTGAATTAATGCGGATGAAAAACTTACCAGCAAATGCTCCGTGAAAGCCCCGTTCACGAACCTTATCCGAGTGCCAGATGACTAGTACGGTAGTGCAGCATTGTAGGACATAAGGAGGCGCTGTAAGTGCGTTGGCCGCGAAAACAGAGAAGTCGAAAGATTTGATGACAGATGGGAGATCTGCGGGGGAGTGTTCAAAAGGTGTTTAGCGCATATAAAAGATAGTCTACAAATCTGAAGTGGGTTTGTCGGCGTGAGCGAGATAATGGTAATGAGAAGATGTCCCCATAAACCAAGGTCAGTCGAAGTGTCTTTGATATCTCCCCAGTGCACGCGTTGCCTACATGATGAGTCCAAGAATAAGTGGAAAGTCGATTAGCGCATCGTTGATGAAAATACGCACTCATAAACACGCTTCGAAGGATCATCACGGACAATACGCGTCACAGCAATACGGACTTCTCTTTCGCTAAACCACGGTTTCCATCCACGAATCCCACCGTTCGTACGTGTGGCATTCCGAGGGAGATAGAACCTTTATCATCCAGCGACCTTGATGAGCAAGTCTACTAGTCATACCGCTCAGAAACCACCTACCATGTAAGAAGTGAAACAACAATGGTAATAATGCCGTCGATCAAGAATAACCACTTCCACCCCTCTAATCCTGAGACACCTCGCAGCTGCAAGAGTCCACTCGCCATTAGTCCACTCACTGCACTCGCAATGGTTTGTACACCCCAAAACCAAGCGAGTCGCGTAGCAAGCTCTGTGCCACGGTAGAAAGAGCCCAGATATATGAGAGTGGCTGGAATGACCCCACCTTCGGTTATGGCTATCACTGGATAGAGGAACAAGTAATATATCAGTGTGGGTTTTGCGGAACAGTTAAGGTCACGTACTGGACCGAACTGGAGAATATTCGAGTGAATTTGTTCTTCGATCAAAAGACTTGAGAGGTTATGCGTACCAGTCAGATAGCCGCGTCTATCTTTAATGAGTGCATGGGACATGGTGACGAGACCCCAGCAGAACATTGTAAAAGGAATAACTAAATTCGAGGGTAAAAAGTTGAAATAAATGAGTTACTCGTTCAACTCACATCTGGCAGGATGAACAATTTTGCACACTACTGCCCCATTCAAACAGGCCAAGCTGAACAAAACCGAATATATTGCCGTTCCGACATTCACTGTATTCGTGTTAAACCCCAAGTCGGCCGGCAGATTGTCCGAGATCGCATTCGACAAGTTTGTTCTATCCATGTTCAGCACAAAAGTGGTGAGGAGAACCCACGGAAACAATCTCGTATCCAAAATTCGGATGATTCTGGCCTCTTCCTCCCGCGTATAGGCTAGGTGAGGGATAAAGAAAGGGTTATCAGAGCGAATAGAGGTCCCAGTTCTTGTGGCATCGTCTAAGATGTAAGATTGATCAGCAGGGGAGTCTGAAATCTTCTTCGAATCCTCGATGCTGCTTTCCTTCTCTTGCATGTCTCGAATATTAGCCACGGCTGGAGGTTGACTGTCACTCTCGAGCTCCTGGGAGTTCAACATAGCTATCGGGTTCCAATCCAAGCCGGGATTGGGACCATGCGTTCTTGCACTGTCTAATAATTACTTCTCAAATGTCGTCGTTCGGTGATGAGATTGCGCAATGTTGTCCCACTGTTGTTCTCTACCCGCCTCCATCAATTTTCTCTACTTAGCGAGGGAACCTACAGTATCTCCACATGTCTCGAGTTCAGACGGAATTTCTGCTCGTGCACGCGCACACAGGCCTCTTTCTAGTCCGAGGTAATCAGCTTGAGCTAGTGCTGTTCTAAATACTATGCGTGGCAGATTATTTTCTGGAATGGCAATTTCTCATCAGAACAGCAGATCTGTTTCGTTACTTAGGAATGAATTATGGCTGGAGCACAGAAATGCGGGACTCACGTCATGCGGCTTCCTGTTCCGAGTGCTGTACGCTGCATTACAACTGTGCTCAGAGAGAATCATGAGCTCGTAGCGTTTGCTTTCAAGTTACACCGGAAAGAAATGAGAAACGACCGAAGATGGAAGCGCAGAATAATTTATAGTCAGGGTCATCCTATGAGCGACTTTTCAGCCGTAGAATCCTGCATGCCTTCAAATCAGTGTAAGTGAGGATTCGATAAGTTCAGCTTTGGCATTGCCTATTTTGTTTGTTAAATGACACGTATAAATGGCATACATAGCTGACCTGAATTCAAGATACCTGCGTATACGGAATAATAGCATATATGAAGGAAGCATATACAAAACGGGAACGCCAAACTCCAGCTTCATATTATCGTATCCATGACCTTAAACATACGGGATGGAAGTACCCATCCCTCGAATCCTTGTTTTGATTGTATACTACATACACAGTTTTTATACATTTAATCATTTCAACAAGATGTCTACATTGTGAATTTGAACGTCAAACTTCTATTTCCTTTTGCCTCCGACGCTAGGTCTTCCTTCCGTCTGTCATCCTCGCTCATCTTTGAGTACTGTTCAGCATTGCGTTGATTGCGGTACTTGTAATACAGTTTCTGAATGAACCATAGGCAGACAGTGACTCCAGCGAATACAATATTGATAGTATTTCCCGTCCGATAGTCTGGTGCATCCTTGGCTTGATAGATTTGTGATGCCCAAACTGATAATAAAAAGTAAGTGCCTCGAATAATAGCAGCGATCTTCGAACGAACCTCCGTAGATATTCCCAGCAAAAATAACACTTCCTGAAGCTAGCGTTCGCTTCCCAATGCTCCTATACATTGTCTTAGAGTCTTAGCAAGGCCAGAGCCACAATCGAACTTGCCCAGTGTTTTCAGACATCCAGGCGATATTTAAAGGATGAATATAAGGCCAACAAGCCACAACAAGTGCGGCGAAATATCTGATCAGAAGCGAGTCAATGTCATATCGTACCAATCTGACAAAATCTCTTACTTGACTCCTCTGCTCGCATTTGAAGGAAGAAAACGAAGCAGAATCCATCCAACTAGTTGCCATGCCACTAAAGTTATATCCTTGTTAGCCGACGTCGCATGTTTCCAGTTATATTGAGGAATAGCTTGCCTCCAAATGCTCCATGAAAGCCACGTTCACGAACCTTATCCGAATGCCATATAAGTACAACAGTAGTGCAGCATTGCAATATGTAAGGAGGGGCTGTGAGAGCATTAGCCGCGAAGACGGAAAAGTTGAAAGATTTGATGACGGAAGGGAGATCTGGGAAGACTTGTTGAGCAGCGCATCGGACACAAACAGAACTTTGCGTACAAATCTGCAGAGGATTGGTCGGGGTAAGCGAGAAGGCAGTGATGAAAAGATGTCCCCATAGTCCGAGATCAGTAGCAGCGTCCTTAATGTCACACCAATGCACACGTTGCCTTCGTAGTAAAATTCAGCCATCAGCGCCTGAGCTTGCGGTGGAATCACGTACTCGTAAACACGTTTCGAAGGATCGTCGCGGACAATTCGGGTAACGGCAATCCGAACTTCTTTCTCATTGAACCATGGTTTCCACCCACGGATTCCTCCCTTCGTACGTGTGGCATTTCTAGGAAGATAGAACCTAATTTCTCCCAAATAAATAATTTACTAGTCAAACCACTCAGAGAGGACCCACCATGTAAGCACCGAAACGATAACGGTAATTATACCGTCTACCAAAAAAAGCCACTTCCAACCCTCCAGCCCTGAGACGCCGCGCAGCTGCAATAGCCCACTCGCCATTAATCCACTCACTGCGCTCGCAATGGTCTGTACACCCCAGAACCAGGCAAGTCGCGTAGCAAGCTCTGTACCACGGTAGAAGGAACCCAGATAGATAAGGGTTGCAGGAATAACCCCGCCCTCAGTTATGGCTATCACTGGTCAGGGAATGAGCAAGATATCATTCCTAAAGTTGTTAGAACGACGCGGTCACGTACTACATCGAACTAGAGAATATTGGATTCATGATCAACAGACTTCGAATCGAAATTTTGCTCACCAGTCAAATAACCGCCTCTATCTTTAATGAGTGCGTGGGACATAGTGACGAGACCCCAGCAAAACATCGAAAAAGGTATCCCTAAAGGTAGTCACTCATGAACGGGATTAGCTGCAGTAAGACCAACTCGACTCACATCTCGCAGGATGGACAATCTTGCATACGATAGCCCCATTCAAACAAGCCAAACTGAATAAAACTGAATAAATCGCCGTTCCGAGATTTACTGTATTCGTGTTGAACCCTAAGTCTGCTGGAAGATTATCCGTAATCGCATTCGATAAATTCGTTCGGTCCATGTTCAACACGAAAGTGGTGAGGAGAACCCATGGAAAGAGTCTCGTATCCAAAGTCCGGATGACTTTGGCCTCTTCTTCCCGCGTGTAGACAAGATGAGGAATAAAGAATGGATTATCGGAGCGAATAGAGGTTCCAGTTCTTGTGGCATCGTCAAAAGTGTAAGATTGGTCGGGTATTGATTCAGGAATCCTCTTCGACTCCTCATCACTGCTCTCCTTCTCCTGCACTTCATGGATATTTGAAACAGCAGGAGTTCGGTTGCCACTCTCGAGCTCCTGGGAGTTCATCATAGCTATGGGTGTTCAACCTATAGTTCTGTAGAGCGCGTACTGACACAATCCAATGGTTTCTCAAATAGAACATCTCCACATCTCCGATGTCGTCGTTCGGTGATGGAATTGCGCAATGTTGTCCCACTATTGTCTCTACCTAGTTTCAATTGAACTTCTCCACTCAGGAAATACGTACTTCCCAGATAAGCTTATTTATTTCGCGTGAATGCCGTATGCTCTACTCCCCTGGCGCGCTTCCCGATTCGAGGTAAGTTGGGGTCTTTCGATTGCGCCGCGAGAAAAAATTGGAGATTATAAATGGCTTATCATTGGTAATTCCCACATAAATACTACGGATTGACAAGCTTTTGCACATGGTTAGCAAAAAAAGGTATAAAAACCCACAGAATTGTGCGAACCCGCGTCATGCGGCATCCTGTTACGGGTGTTTTATCGCGCTTTTGAATGGAACTTGGCAACTAGTTGGACCTATCGCGGCTTATGACCAACCGATTCCAGGAGCGAAGGAGCCGAGGTATTGAGTTTGTGCCTACGTGCTACGCAGGTTGTGGAACCGGTATATTATATAAGGAGAAGCCCAGAATTCGCTCGGCATATGTTCTAAAAGGCACATTTTTGACAACTGGAAGTCATAAGGGAGATGGTGGCCATTGATGCCGACTCCAGCTAGAATCACATACGGGCATATGCACTTTCAGAAATTCGCATGCTGTTGGATTGCCGGTGACGGAAACAGCAGCGATAACTTAAGCTTTGACCTTGCCTATTTCGATTTTTGACTGACATAGGCTATTATTGACAGTCGACTAAGCTACGTACATCATTCAATTAAATACAATAATACGATTAGAATGGCAAGCACTCCCCTAACGCAAAGCTTGCGTTCTCCAAATCTGCATACAGTCGAGAAAACCGTTTCTCAGGGGTTATATTTCATCCGTAAAGTAGCCCTTTCCCTTCCCAGTTCCTTAATCGTGTCCATCTCTATCGGCTTAAATAGCCACGTCAATGCATTTCCTCCCGTCCTAGCTCTCCCATAGGAAAGACCCATATCTCGGAGTAGGTCATCGGTGTATTGGGGCCAGCTGTGATTCGTACAAAAGCGAATGCGGGTAACGATCAACCAAGAGCGAGAGATATGGGCACAATTACAAAGATTCTCACCTCCAAAACTGAATATCACTACTGTGACTCTCGTTTGTCCAATGCAGCATATCTGGGTACCTCTTTCTTAGCCATGCAGACGTACGCTCCGTATCCTCGATCGCGTTCTTGACTGTAGCTGGTAATTGCAGGAAAGTGTCTTCAAGGAAGTATGAAGATATCCAATGGGCAGTGGTTTCAAAAACATAGCCATTGTTCGTCGAGAACTTGGTCATAAGAGTTAGATTGAGGAGAGTTGCTCATGGCGCGCAAGACTTACCACGGCCCCGTTTATAACCAAGTCCCTTTTGAATATACTCCTCGCTGGGACAATTCCCCGATAAATGCAGCTCATCCATTGTTGGTTTGTCCTAGAACGATGAATGAAAGGAGTAATGAATATCATAACGGAATCATACGACCAATAAGAGATAACTGACGCGGGTGCGGGAGGCGGATTTCTCAACGAAGTATATCCGTTCCACTCTTCATCATATGCATCAAGGGGTACGTACTGCGGAGGATACTTCCCAAGGCCAATTTGGTTGATCGTTTGAACTATATTAGGGACGTGAGTAAGCGAGACGAACACATCGGGAGAGTTCATGGAAAGATTTGAAGTAGGTGGGTGAACATACGTACCATCAAACAAATCCTTCCAAGAAGACTCGTATCCCGTCGCAAGCACGATCGCAGACGCTTTGATCATTTTACCATTACTCAAACAAACTGACCGTCCATCTTCTCCGAGAGCTATAGCCCTCGCCGGAGCCTCAATGCGGATGTTTCCCTGACTTGCAAGTACATGAAAGCTGTTGCCCCTGCGACAGACTTCATCATTCACTCGCAAACTCCAAAACGGATCCTGGGATAGACGTAGCGGGGAAGCGGGCGGGATCTGAAATGTCTTGAACTATTAGAGAAAGAGGATGTGTGGATTCGATCAGAAGACGAGGCGACCTGGTTTAGAAGAGAAAGATGTCATTTACCGAGTGATTGGATAGCATGCTGAATATTCCTCGTATGGCTTTTCCGCCAATCCATGTTTTGTGTAAAAACCGCCTCAAAGACACGTCAAATTAGCAATCTAGCGTGGAAAGCCGAAGAAAGGCTTACTCGATGGGTGTCCTTAGCTCAGAATGGGGGCTCAATATGCCCATTAAACTGATCACAGTCAGAACGTAAGGCAGCACCCACAAATTTCTAGACTGACCGGCTTTTCCGAATTCGATCCGAAAGTTGACTAGATGACGCTATGAACGCATCGGTCTTTTCATAAACCATACACACATTCCTATAATGTCCCTCGTTTGCAAGATACGCAGCAATGTCCTGCGCAGACTTGCCTCCACCGATGACGACAATTGCTCCAGGTTCCTCGTTCAAGTCGACTCGAGAGATAGGCGCTCCATCCACCGTGACGTCGTTGGGACTGTTCCGATGCTTGTCGATGCGGGCGGCTTTGGGCAGGTAAGGATCAGAAATGGAGCTTCTGGTGGAGTCGGATGGTTGCACGGCATTGAATATGACATCAAGCTTGGAACGAAATTCTGAAGAATGTACCACAGGCCCTTGGAATCCAGAGGCTTCAATGGCATACCGCGTGAACGCAGCGGGTATACGAGGTTTGTGGCATCCCTAGCATCAAATCGGAAACGTCGAAAACCGATAGTACAAGAAGAACGAATACGACACATACCCCGGTACACAAAACGATTCTGTGAAAACCCATCTCTTTCACTTGGTCTGCGCCGTTTTTTCGATACGAGACAATCCAATTTGGAGGATTGGAGTCGAAGGGGGGTTTGGGGCGCCTGATGTTGAGAGCCTCGGTATCGTAAGTTATACGATCACGAAGGTATGTCTCGGCGAATTTTTCGAAGTAGAACTGCATATCTTCCGCACTGAGTCTGGCGTTTTTGGTGCTTCGGGATGGATGTTGGGGCATTTCGAGGGATGAAAATCGGTAGTCGCCATACAGACTAGGGTCCCCATGAATCAGAAATGGAGAATCCCGAAATTTGGAAACGAGGGACACGCACTTGTTGATAAAGACCCCAGTATATACCTTGCTTTGTTCCCATACTCCTCCAGGTCTGCTTTCTTTTGAGAATATACAGACGTTTGTGAAGCCATCTTTGATTAAAGTCTGAGCGGTAACAAGTCCTGCAGCTCCAGAGCCGATAATGAGGACGGGTTTATGTGCGTTACTTGCATTCTTCGCGGAAGATAAGCCGTACAGCGGGTAGTCTTGGTCGTCATTGGACATATCGAGTGTATGGATATTAGTGGGAGAGCTTGGTCATTCCACTAGACGGGAGAATTTTTAAACGAAGACACCGTGAGCGGACGAAGAGGGGATCTTGATTGGAATGTAAGGTCCAACTTTTTTTTTTAGTGGAATGAACTGAAAAGCGGTCTTACCCGAATCAAAGTCGAAATGACAACGAAAAGGCCAGGCTCAAAGTTGAAGAATTACTTGAGTGATCTCGAAGGAACTAGACCCGCTATCGGCCGCGGGTCTATTGAATTTCGCTGCCCTGGAAGACGCGTTTGGCGGCGAGTGACCTTGTCCAATCATTGTCAAGACGTCCAGCGGCGAGTTGCTATGAATACGAAGCCAATGGAGCCCTACCTCCGTTCGGAGGTGGGGCGATATATCATGTAACAGTCAACTTTCATATGGCTCTGAGAGAAGCGGTTCGCTTCAAATGATTAGCGCCCAATCCAGTAAACAGGCGCCGGCCTATTCCAGGGCTATTCCTGCGGTGATGACAATGACCAGTACAGCGAACGACGGAGCTTCGTTTCCGTAGATTCTCTCGAAGGTCTCTCAAGAGTCGGAACTTATAAACAAACTCAATAATCCTCGTTGCCCAAGGCTCAGTAAATCAAGAAATAAACGCTTAGCGCAATTACTAATTAGCTGGCCAATCCTCTCCCAAAGTCGCATACAGAACAGCAAATAATTAGGATTGTGAGCTCGTTCATGACAGCAGTTGATTCACGTAAACGGCGCTAGCTTGACACGTGCAAAAGGTGCATTCAACAGCAAAAACGTGGAGGATCATGAGATGCGGAAAGGGCGTTATTATATATTCAATCATCCGATAATGGCAGTGCTAGTACTCTGGATATATATAAGAATGAACAGTAATAGTGCTAACATTAGTAACGTGTCCCGCAACTCTCATCACCGGTATGATACCTCATCGCGATTTTTGTGAATTTGTGAATTTCAGACTAAAGAATACCTTAGCTGTGTTATTGTAGCATCAAAGGACTCGCAATACACTCATGGATCAAGACAATAGGTCAGTCACTCGGTATATATTCTGAGCGTAGAAAATCTAACTTTCCAATCACCAAGGAGTCTTCAACTTAATATTCGGTCTGTCAACAGCAGGTACGATACAGCGACATTTGTAACGTCTCATACATTAAGGATTTTATATTATTTCAAAAGCTTTGCGCCAAATGCATCAAATTTTACTGTGACCGGAGGTGAAATCAATGTAGCTGGAATAATGAATATCACTCGTGAGTGACCGTGCTCAATTATTTGGGTCTGCATGGTGCTAATAGGGCTAGATCCTACTTCTGGCATTGGCAATGAATTTCTTCTAAAGATGCCTTATGCATCACAGGCATTCTTTGATACAGATCTAGGCATTCACTATGCCCGTAAATTCTGTAGCACAGGCACTAGAGTTCAGATTCTGGCAGACCTTGAAGCTTGGGCAACTTCTTTAACTGATGACAGTCCATCAGGCTGTTGGATATCTGGCATGGCCGGGACAGGAAAAAGCACTATTGCCATGTCCGTTTGCAAGAGACTACAAGATAAAAAAGTCCTTGCAGGGTCTTTCTTTTGCTCTAGGCAAATTCCGGAATGCAGAGATTACCGGTTAATCATTCCTACTCTGTCATATCAGTTGGCCAAATTTTCTGAAGCTTTTTCTAATGCACTCAAGGGTGTTTTAGCTAGAGACTTTGATCTTGTCACGAAAAAACCTGTGGAGCAACTGAACCAGATCTTGATTGAACCATGGAGTGTAGTCTCTGAGTATATTAAAAGAGAACAATGTGTCCCAGTTTTTATATTGGATGCACTAGATGAGTGCCAGGGAATTTCCATGGTACTAGAGCCTCTGGTGAACGCTATTCAGAGCAATAAGCTCAAGGGCTTGAGGTTCCTATTTACAAGCCGCCCAGAGCAAGAGATTAATGAAAGGATGCGTAGTGCAGCTCCAAATGTGCAAGCAGTTTCCAAAGTAAAGGAGTTTATTCTCCACCAAGTGGAAGAAAACTTTGTTAAAGAAGATATAAAAAAGTATATTGAACAAGAACTGAGGGATATATCTCCTACAAAGCAGCAGGTAGAAGCACTTGTCAGTTTGTCTGGAAAACTCTTCATATATGCGGCAACAGTTGTCAAATTTGTTCACAGTGGAAGGGTAAACACAAGAAAAAAGGATAGACTCACCAAGTCATTGAAACGGAGTAGCAGCATTGAAGATTTAAAGCTGCTTTATACTAGCATTGTGGAGAACGCACTTTCGGAGGAGCAGCCAGAAGAGAGTGAAGTCATTGAGGATTGGAGAATTATCCACACAATCATTTCCTTAGGGAGACCTTTATCATGTCCTGCAATTGCAAATCTTATGGGTTTAAAGGAAGATGTTGTGCAAGGTCTCGTAAGCAGACTCCAAGCAGTGTTCTATATATCAGAGGGAAATAATGCTGTTTATACATTTCATGCTTCGTTTCCTGACTTTATTGTAAAATTCTCTGCTTCGCCAAAGCTGGCTTACAATGCTGGGATATATCATTACAGAATCAGTATATTATGTTTTGAACAATTAAAAAAACTTCACTTCAACATGTGTAACCTTCCATCTTCATTCACATCAGATGCAGAGGTACAGGGGATCAAAGAACGGGTAACTGAAGCCATTGGGGAGAGTTTACAATATTCTTGCCACTTTTGGCATTTCCATTGCATCCAGTGTGAATATTCTGAGCATATAATGACAAAGCTGGTACAGTTTCTAACAGAAAAGGGCATTTATTGGCTGGAAGCTATGAGCCTGCTGGATCAGCTACAGGAGTGCAAAGAGATTATACAACAAGCAATTAATGTAAGAGGCCACTAAACTAAATATGGGAAAATAAGGATCAGCTAACATCCATTTTTTAGACAATCTTGCCTAAGCAAAAGGAACATGTTATCATGCCAATGCTGCAAAATTTCCATGATCTCATCAAAAGTTTTCAAGGTAGCGGGGTACAAGGCATGACCCCACATTTGTATATTAGTATTATACCATTCTGGGAAAACAAATTCGGCTTCAAACCCTCTCTTAAGAATACAATAAGTATACAAAATAGGTCATTAGCCATACAGGCCGCTGCAATTAAATCAATCCACACAAAATCAATTATCAACAGTGCAGCATTTTCATATAATGGAACCAAAATTGTGTCAGGGTCTTACAATGGGATGGTGAGAATCTGGGATGCTCAAACAGGTGCTCAATTAGGGGATTCATTGCGGGGACATGAAAAAGAAGTAAATTCAGTGGCATTTTCTCCTGATGGAACCAGAATTGCATCAGGGTCCCATGATAGGACACTAAGAATTTGGGATGCCATTACTGGTGTACAATTAATTGTTATACAGGAGTTTAAAGATGTAGTAAGTTCAGTGGCATTTGCTCCTCATGGGGCCAGAATTGTGTTGGGTTCCTGGGATAGAACATTGAGAATCTGGGATGCCTCTACTGGTGTACAGTTGGGTGACTCTTTGCAGGGTCATAAGAAACCAGTAACTTCAGTGGCTTTCTCAGCCGATGGAACCAGAATAGTGTCAGGCTCTTGGGATAAAACAGTGAGAATCTGGGATGCTGATTCAGGTGTTCAGATAGGTAATTCTCTCCAAGGCCACCATGAAGTAGTGACTTCAGTGGCATTCTCCCCTAATGGATCAAAGATTGTATCAGGCTCTGATGATAGAACATTCCAAATATGGGACACTAGGACATATAAAAAAATCAGGCAATCTCTGCAAGGGTGTAACAATGGTATAAGATCAGTGTCATATTCTCCTGATGGAACCAGAATTGTATCAGGCTCTTGGGATGGAGCGGTGACAGTTTGGGATGCTATAACAGGAGCACAATTAGGGGATCCCTTACAAGACCATGAAGGATCAGTAACTTCAGTAGCATTTTCTCTTGATGGAACCAGAATTGTGTCAGGGTCTTGGGACAAGACATTGAGAATCTGGGATGCTACTAGAGGAGGTGACTCTCTGTGGAGAATAACTTCAGTGGCCTTTTCTCCTAATGGAAACCAAATTGTATCAGCTTCTGATGATAACACACTGAGGATCTGGGATGCCATTACTGGTACACAGTTGGGAAATTCTCTGCAGGGCCATGAAGAACCAATAAATTCAGTGGCATTCTCTCCTGATGGGGCCAGAATTGTGTCAGGCTCTGATGATAAAACTGTGAGACTCTGGGATACCACTACAGGTATTCAGTTGGGACATGCTCTGCAGGGCCATGAAGATTCAGTAAGCGCAGTGGCTTTTTCACCTGATGGAACCAAAATTGTGTCAGGCTCCAGGGATGCAACAGTAAGGATTTGGGATGCTGCCACAGGTATACAGTTAAGGGATCCTCTGCAAGGACATGAAGCCGCAGTGACTTCAGTTGTATTTTCTTGAGGTGGAAGTGAAATCGTGTCTGGTTCTGAAGATGCTTCCCTGAGAATATGGGATTTCTCTACAGGTAGAAAGCTATGTATTTTGCAAGGTCATTCAAACTTGGTGACTTCAGTGGCATTTTCTCCCAATGGGACTAGAATTGTGTCAGGCTCTCAAGATTTTCAATTAAAGATCTGGAATGTCTTTCCTAAATTTACCCAGTTGAATTTCTTGACAAAACCAACCTCAGTGGCATTTTCTTATGATACAACCAGATGTGTGTTAAGCTTTTCAGATTACACACTGAAAATTTTGAATTCCACTACAGGTCAACAAGTTGGGGATTCTTTGCAAGGACATGAGAAACTAGTACCTGCAGTGGCATTCTCTCATGATGGAACCAGAATTGTGTCTGGCTCTAGGGATAAAACTGTGAGAGTTTGGGATTCAGCTAGAGGGGTACAATTGGGGCATCCCTTACAGGGCCATGAAGATTGGGTAATGTCAGTTGCTTTTTCTCCTAATGGAACCAAAATTGTGTCAGGCTCTCGGGATAGAACAGCTAGAATTTGGAATACCACTACTGGTGCTCAGTTGGGTCACTCTCTGAAGGGACATGAAAAGCCAATAATGTCAGTGGCATTTTCTCCAGATGGAACCAGGGTTGTATCAGGCTCTGATGATAGAACAGTGAGAATCTGGGATGCCATTACTGGCACACAGTTGGGATATTCTCTGCAGGGCCATAAAGATTCAGTAACATCAGTAGCTTTTTCTCCCGATGGAACCAGAATTGTGTCAGGCTCTGATCATGGAACAGTGATAATCTGGGATGCTATTACAAGACAGTTGAAGTTTTCACTTCAAGGGCACCAAGATAAGGTAACTTCTGTAAGTTTTTCTTTTGATGGAGCCAAAATTGTATCTGGCTCCCGGGATGGGACTGTGGGAGTCTGGAAATCCACTACAGGTCTTTTCTTGGGGTACCCTCTGTTGCAAGACTCCAGAGAATCTGTGTTTTCAGTTGCTTTCTCTGCTGATGGAAGCGGAATTATGTCTTTCTCTCAGGATAATCAAACAATACCCTGGGATGTTGCCACCAAGGATATGGGATTAAGGAAATCTTTAGAAACTCATAGTTATCATGTAAAAGCAGGAGTAGAGGCCAAGCTGGAGTTCTCTCTAAAGGGTCATGAAAA
Source organism: Collybiopsis luxurians FD-317 M1 (assembly GCA_000827265.1). Taxonomy (NCBI): domain Eukaryota; kingdom Fungi; phylum Basidiomycota; class Agaricomycetes; order Agaricales; family Omphalotaceae; genus Collybiopsis; species Collybiopsis luxurians. The sequence goes on along the minus strand of KN834756.1, from coordinate 701,238 downwards.
CTATGTAACATCAGTGGCATTTTCTCCAGATGGAACAAGAATTGTGTCAGGCTCTGATGATAGAACAGTCAGAATCTGGGATGCCAATACAGGTACACAATTGGAGTGTTTTTGGGGTCATGAAGCATATGTAACCTCCATAGCAGTTTCCCCTGATGGAACTAGAATTGTGTCAGGTTCTAATGATGCCACACTAAGAATTTGGGATTTTGCAAATGCACAGTTGGACAGTATCAAAGTTTTGCATGGCGGTGCTGGCCCCCAGTTAGTAGGCAACTCCACACAGGACCATGATTTTTCAGAAAATTCCCAAAGTGAGCTATCAACCTTCTCCCCAAAGACCCAACTCTTTCTCATCAGTAATATGTCTCATACCATAGATCATCTAGGATGGACTTTAAATGCCAATGGATGGATTGAATTTTCCAATGTCCCCTTTCCCATTGTTTGGATATCTCCACTTTACCGCCGCTTCTTATGGACACCTCACACAACTTGCATCATCACACACAATGCATATACCAAATTATCTTTCCGCAATTGTGTATATGGAAACAATTGGGCAAGTTGTATTGATCATTAAGCTCAACTTAAAATGGCAGAAATAAACCCAGAAATTGAATTTTTGATTCTTGATTACAAGTTCATAGAATGTAATGGAATGCCGAGTTTTTGTGGTTGTGTATTCCATGCAATTGGGCATCTTGCATTGATCATTAGTGAGCCAATCACTGATCGGGTACACAAAAACCCAGCTGCTTAATTTTTAATTCTTGATTGTTAAAATTATTCCTACCCAGCTTCATTCATTGCTTCATGGCTATATACCATATTACCAATACTGCTACAACATTGGTAGTGTGAGTGTACTTACAGTATATTAGTGGCACCAAACACTTGGATGAAATAAGTAATTAATATGGAGAGCCATTGAATATTATGATTAATGCAGGTATGTAATTACAGTTGAATGAGAATAAGTTTTTGACTGTTATTTACTTTTACACATAATTCTTGCATAATTCTGTGGAATATAGTCTTCTGATTTGGAATAACTTACCATTGTCTAGTATTGCTGCAGCTCCAAAAAAAGATAAAGATTGGTAAGCAATTATGAAGATCCTCACCTCCAAAATCAAATTCTACCACTGTAATTCCCATTTGTCCAACTTAATGTATGAGGGTACCTTTTTATTGACCATGAAGATGAATGATCTGTATCCTTGATTGGTTCTTGACTGTGGACCGTAATAACAGGAAAGTGTGCTCAAGCCAGGAGGTATGAAGAGATGCAATGGGCAGTGGTTTCAAAGACATAGCCATCGTGCATTAAGTCCTTAATCATGAGAGTGTTATGCCCTACGCTATTTTTTCCGCTCTTTCCAAACAGTGCACTCACCACACGACTCGATAATAGTCCTACCAATTCATTCGGCTCTCCAAATCCGACATGCGTTTCGCGAGGCGAACTAACCAGTTGCTCATTTCAAACTTCTATTCACAAGGCCACATGTCTTCCCGCAGAGTATAAAAGCCTTGTACCTACATCTCTCATGATAATGCTGTTATTACCTGAACTATCTTGATCTGCGTTGTTTCTGTTCTCTTGTTCACTAGTCTATAATATTATTCTGCTTAACACTGAGTCGAGCAAACCCCATTGACACCGAGTCACTGGCATATCCACTTCTCACTTGTCAAACTGATCGACAAGACTATTTGACTGCCGTAGCCTTTCGAATATTCCATCTCGTAGGGTAAACGGACACCGAGTCACGAACCTCCCGAGTCAACCCTCGTTAATACCATCTTAACGAGTTCTTTCAATATACTATTTCTAGTTGCACCGAGCTACTAGATTTATTATTCGACACTCGAGGATCATTCCTCCACATCCAACACCAAAACCGTACAGGACTTGTTCACCTGTCATACGTAGCGACTCCCCATCGCATATTCTGTCTCGGCTGTGGTATAATAAAATACTTTCTATTCATTGAACCTGCTACAAGCTTCTAACAACAAAGGTAGTAAAGGTCCTAACAGAGAGTTAGATTGACGAGAGTTGCTCAAGACGACACACAAGACTCATAACGACCCTGGAGACCTCTCTTAAATATACACCTCGCTGGGACAATTCCCCAATCTTCATCCACAGTTGGTTTGTTCTGGAAAAATAGGTAAAAAAAGCAATGAATACTGCAACAGAATCATGCGACCGATAAGAGACAACTGATACAGGAGCAGAAGGCGGATTTCTCAACAAAGTATATCCATTTCCGAGTCACTGTTCATCACATGCAGCCAGGGATACGTATTGCGGAGGGTTTTTTACAGGACCAATTCAGTTGATTGTTTGAACTAGATTAAGGATGCCAGTGAGCGAGGCGAACGCACTAAGAAACATAGGTGCCATCGAACAAATCCTTCTAAGACTCGTATCCCGTCGCAAGCACAATCGCAGACGCTTTGATTATTTTACCGTTACTCCAACAGACTGATCGTCCATCTTCTCCGAGAGCTATAGCCCTCACCGGAGCCTCAATGCGGATGTTTCCCTGATTTGCAAGTCCATGAAAGCTGTTGCCTTCATCATTCACCTGCGAACTCCGAACAGGATCCTGGCAAAGGTGAAGTGAGGAAGTAGAGGGGATCCGAAAAGTCTTGAACTGTGAGAGAGGAAGGAGGGAGGGATTGAATTAGAAGATGATGCGACGGGGTTTAGAAGAGGGGAGTCATTTACGGAGTGGTGATTCGATAGCATTCTGAATGTAAGGTAACGCGCACAAACTTCTAGACTGACTGACTTTTCCGAATTCGATCTAAAAGTTGACTAGAAGACGCTATAAATGCGTTACACACGTACCTATGATGACCGTCGTTTGCGAGATATGCAGCAATGTCCTGTGCAGCCTTGCATCCGAGGACAATTGATCCCAAATTGATGCAGCTTCCCTACTCGATAGACGCTCCATCCACCGCGACGTTTTAGGACTGTCCCGATGCTCGTCGACGCGGGCAGCTTTTGGGTAGGTACGGGTCAGAGATGAAGTCTCTGACGCGGATTTGTCAAATTCGCTGCTTGGAAGACGCGTTTGGCGATGAGTAATCTTATCCAATTATTGTTCAGACGTCTAATGGCTGTTGCTAATAATATGAACTGAACGGAGGTGGGGCAATGTAATCAACTTTCATATGGCTTTCCGGGAAGCCAACGGGAACAAATAATTAGCGCCTAATTCAGTAAATGGGCGCCTGCCTGCTCTTACCGCTGTGACGACGAGCACAGCGAACAGCAGAGCTCGATATTCGTAGATTCTTCTCTCTTTCGACGTCAGATTCACGAACCAATCCATACCTGAACTGATCATATCGAACGACTGCACCTCAGCTGGGTATAATTCACGAAATTGGGACCGAAGGAAATGCCAGGCTGTGAAGATGTTTGTGGGTTCTGCATCGCTGCGTGCTGCGAAGTACTTGCTGGGTTTTGTTTCGACTGTAATTCTGTCCGTACGTAATTGCTATTTATTGTGATTTTGACCATCACTTGAACCACCGTTTTGCGAGCAGGACACCCTTGGTGTTTTTGCTGGGAACGATGCTGTTCGTGTAGCTGCGGATGCTCTTTCAAACGACGAGATCCTCGTATACAGGATCAAAGAGCCGCGGATGACGACTTGGAAGCTCAGACTCAGCAAGGTCAGTCGGGACTGGCTGCTGAACGGAGACCGCTGCTCGGAGATCATAATAAAGTCGCAGTTCAACCGGAATCACATCCTCCAATGAAACTTCAGTCTGCTTGAGCCTTGGGGCTGGATGAAAACTTTCGAGAGGAATAGTATTGATATCAACTGTCTGGTGAGTTCCGATGCGAATTCACGACCTTTACGACGAACTAAATAGAGGGTATCTGCAGATTACGATGCTCTTATTCGGTACTTGTGTAATGTATTGTTAAATTATCTGGATCCCTATCTATCATGTAATTTCCATCCCTATAACGCATTCAGGATGAGAACGTGCTCGCTATCGTTGAAGCGCGACAGCCTCGTATTCAGAGATGCCTCCGGGACCAGTAAGTGCGACAAATATGGACATATGTCCCAAAAGTGACGTGAGTAGTTCTCAAAACATCATCTGCCTAGTCAAGCCGTCAAGGCTAGACGAAAACATCCCCCCATAGCCTCTTTTACTTTCTTACTTTATGGGGTTTCGGATAGATTTATCACGTTAATAAATTTCTGACCATCACGGCCGCTAGCCTCCCCCCACCTGATGCTGAAAGCCGGAGGTCCGATAATATCTCGTGAGGCTGCTTTCCAAGTTTGACCAGTACGGCGACACCGTTGACCTCGCCCACCTACCTCATTCCCCACATATTCGCTCACGCGTCCTTAAATTCTGGAATCTTCGCACTGAAGCAAATATACTACCTCCTTTTTTAGGCACCATCAAGTCACATATTTCATTTATCCAACGGTACAGTACTGCTCTTTCTAGATTGCCGTCATCCCGAACGCCTAGTTAAATTGAGGACTGATGACCTGCTGCATGTAGCTCACTCGAGAATCCGGCGATAGCCTTTGTTTCCTTGTTTCTCGGCTGTACCAGACCAGTACCGAAACTTGGGATCATTACAAGGAGTTAGATATCAGGGAACAGGATCATGCTCTCTTTGAGAGTGTCGAGAATGGTGGTCTCGTTCTTGGCGAGTGGATCACTGTTACAGATCCTTGGGCAGATGACTGGTCGTTTTATAACAGGCATCCTGGTAAACGGTGTCGTCCTGATCCTGATGTTATGCAGATTGAGAGGAGGGTGAAGGAGAAGAAGATGGAGGCGATCAGATTGGGTGTATCTCTGGAAGGTGGTCGTCGTTGGTTAATTTTTTTTTTCTCCTTCGTACTTCAACGGATTCATGGATTATAAGTAGATTATCGTCGAGCTTGGAATATGTCTTCGTGACACTTGGACGACACAAAGTCTACTATTGTGCTGTTATCGCAAAACGAGTTGGTTCTTTCCGAGTCGGATAAAAGAGGTTCACTTCAAGCATTGCTTGCTAATAATCACATAACTTGAGGGACCTTAGTTCCGTGGATCGTACTCTGATGATCTCGAAACGGGACCTTCGCCAAACCTTCACGTTGAGTTCTTCTTGTCTTGTCATGAGATTTTACACGAATCTTATCGCGTAATGTTCTTCACTTCATCCACCTGCTCTTTTTCAATAGTCTCCTAGAGCTCAGACTAAGGACTTCCAATGCTGAATGCCGGCGGGTGGATAATCACTCGCGAAAGCGCCTTCCAATGGTTCAAAAAGCACCGATGTTGTCAACCTACCGAGCTTCCTAGGTCACGCATATTCGCTCATAATAATATTATAATAATATATATCCTTACCTTCAGGGAAATCCGCAACGAGGCGAATGCCCCGCCCCCTTTCAAACGGCATCAAGTCATGTATTTCATGTATCCAAAGGTAATGTTATTTCTCGGTTTCTGGAAGTGCTGCCTTTTGATTCATAGTCATCATACCCCTTAATTCAATTTTACCAGTTAACTCCGGAGAAGTGGGGCGACAGCGTCTGCTTTCTCGTTTCACGACTATGGCGGAGTAACACTGAGATCTTGGAACGGCTATAAAGACTTGGATATGAGGGAAGAGGATCGTTCTCTCCTTGAGAGGCTGAGAAAAGATGGACTCTTTCTGGCAAGTGGATCATTGTTACAGATCCTTGGGAAGATGATTGGCCGTTCTACAAGCGACATCCTGGTAAAAAGATGTCCTTCAGATCCTGTCCTGATCTTGAGGCGGTTGAGAAGAGGGCAAAGGAGAAAAGGATAGAAGCTTCCAGGCTGGGTTTACCTCTCCCAAATGTGGGGTTATAGCCATTGATTGTTGACTGCGATAACTTAATCACCAAATTAAATGCTCATTTCCATTTTCATTTTTGTGTAGCATCGAATTCCTTCGCAGAAGGAAAATGAGCATCTATCTACAACAATAATGTACATGTACAAATAGGGTATTCGGTGAGGGTTAAACGGGAACTCAGAATGCGAGTTTGCGGAATACGCAAACGCATACGCATACGACATCCCCCTAAAACCACCACCATCTGAAAACCCACGGACAAGAATTCAAATAGATAAAAAAAGCGGTGCGTCTGAGACTACAGGAAAAAGATGACATGTAAATGGGCAATCAACAGTGGGGTAGAGGTGTACACGGTTGCAGTTGAATGACTGGGAACAGGGATACGACCTGCATCACCCTAAAACCACCACATTACCGGTACGGAGGCGGCACGTTTTGAACCGGCAATTGGAAAAATATGCAAGGAAGAGAAGTGAAATCATGGAAAGTGAATGTTGAATGGAGCGGTGTGGTGAGGATGACTCAAGATCCTAGTATCCCCACGCCAAAATAAACCACTGACAGAGAGGAACAATTAATTTAGCTTGATTGAACGCTCAAGGGGACAAGCCAGCATAAATTGAAAGTCTCCTACTCACATAATCGAGAAGGAAACCACCATAGCTGAGGTCAAGGTTCTGGAACAGGTCCCGAGATGAAGATTAAGATGATTGTTGAAGGTGACATCGTGGTTGTTCTGGACTGTTGACACCGACTGCGTGGACATCGTCGTTGTAAATATTGTTCAAGTTGTGATGGTGTGCATAGGTACTGCTGAATGGTGATCACCGCCAACACTGCTCACATTTCCCCCGGAGATGGAGATGTGATTCGACCTGTTGAGGAAGTCTCCCTACGTAGAGGATGACAGCGAGGACATGAGGAAAGCCCAGGATGTGGGAAATGGATAACGATTTACCGGTCTGGGTTCGAACAAGCCTCAGTGACCTCGGTGGTACTGAGGTCCTCCTCTGTCACCACTGCGCGCACTCAAAGTTTTGAGTGCGCGCCCTGTGGTTTCGGGCCAATGGAGGATTGCCAAGTAAATGAGTCCGAAAAAAAGAGGAAGGTCTTTATGGCAATTCCGATGAGGGGTGAGGAGGATGGGATGGGACCTACGACTCTCGGAACATATTTATATAGCTTGAGCTTAGCGCTGATTGATGCCACGAGCTGTTGTAAAAAAAGCTGTAGTGTTTTTGAATGGATACGAACAGCCAAAAAAGCTATCCGTTTTCCCGAGAATATTCTATGAGGAGGTCCTCATTTCATAAGGTGTTAATGTGCCAAGAGTTCGTGGACACAGTCGTTAAGTAGGGGATGGGAGAAGAGTACCTGGCAGAAAGCTTGTTTCTCACTTTCGAAATTGATCTGTATTGGCTTGTATCAAGCCGTGAATAACGTCTTCGACGTAAATTTTAGTTGTCGGAGGCAGTATTTATCTCCAGCCGGATATTTGTCTCCCCTGGGTAAACTCTGAGTGCAGCTGCCAATACGTAGTCGGACATGGATGTAACCGGCTTTCTATTTCCTGTACTTGCAATTGTGCATTTCAGCGAGCTGAAGGTAAGAACAATTAGAGGAAAGAAGAATGTTCTGATATCCCCGCACTGGGGCAAAGAATCACCGCTATCGTACATTCTGTGAGATTCACTAAGCGCTTGTGTCACTGCCATAGTACTTGGGTCTTCCCCGGTGTCACCGTAACTGTGATCTATTGAGAAATTTGTGTAAGCTACTCCGCTCCTGCCTATACTAGCGGAAGAGTCCTCTCAACTAGGGGCGTAATATTCCGGCATAAGCATGAAAATTGTCTGGACACCGTACCTTCTGTATGGCGTCGACGCCATGATGGTAAAATTTCCTTTTTTACCCGCGCCACCTCGGACAGCTGGGCGCCACTTCAAGCGCTCAACGCTCAACATCCCGGCATCAAATGTTTCCTGAACGACGATCACGCAGGCCAGGCGATACACAGTACTGCTTTTCGTAACACCTGTTAATGTCAACGAACCTTACAACTTGCAGGGCCTAAGCTATTGAGCTCGAAATGAAGGAAAATTCACTTTATACCTGCCGATGATTGGGAAAAATTTAGAAGGAAACCCCAACGAGTTTTGAACGGCTTTTGAGCGACGAGGATGCTCACGTTGCTCTATCTGAGGCACCCTACACGCCTTACAGTCCCGCCAACCTCGACAGCTCATACAAGTTCATTCTTGGAATTGCATACAGAAGCTATCATGTGGTCGAAGGACTGGCTCTCAAAATTCGTCTCGAGGTCGCTGTGACCATATGGCTGGCGATGATAACATCATTCACAGAGTTATTTCAATTTTGAACCAATTTTAGCTCTTTCTTCTATTCAGACCGTCAAGAACACTTAAAGAGACGAAATTTCACACTTGGGTTCTTTCGGCTCCTTTCTTCTTACGTTCACCATCTTCCAATGATTCTGCGAGCTAGGTGGCCTTTATCGGAGCTGTTTGTGTTGCTGGTGACGACGAGTTGGGTTCATGATGGAGTTTTTGCCCAGACTTGGTTCGTTTGACTACTCTGTCGACGGTATCTCTTTCATTAACGAGTCTCCTGTAGGTGTGGCAAAAATTACATGGCTACAGAACCGGTGACCAACCCGGGTACGCGATAAAATTTTTTGCGGCTTATTGCTCACTTATCCACGAATGATCTACTAGGCGGTCAATTTCCAGCCTCTCTTACCTTTTCCTCACCTCATCTTGCGCTACGATGTGCTCAAGCTGTGAAGCCGTACTTGCCCGACGACGTCAACTCTCACTCTACCGACCCCACATTCATCTCGGTTCTAGTTGACACGCCTATCACGTTCACAAATATCTCTGGAGCCACCGCGTTGAGCTCAAAACAGGCATCCAACCTCAACTCCCATTCCTCTCTGGACGTTACCGTCCTTCTTGACGGAAAGAAACTGACCTCCGGAACGGTTCCTCTCAATGCGTCCAAGCACGCCTTGACGTTTTCACTTTCGAACTTGGAACCGAGGGTGCAGGCGCACAATTTGACTTGTCTAGGGGCATTTAGTAATGACGCTGGAGAAAATGTGGTTACTGGGTCATCGCTGTTCACGTTTCTACCAGCGAAACCGGATGGGATTGGTAGTGTTACGAAGATGGATATGCGTTCGGGGACTTTGTTGGCGAAACCGCCTACGGGAGAAGATGGTCCTTATTCGAACGTCTTCCCTATTGGTTTTTACACCAGTTATGACCCATACCTCACGACGAACTTGTCTATTCCGGGTGTGTTGAAGTCACAGGGGTAGGTCCTAGTCATTGCTATGCTATTTCAAGCGTACTGATCATCGTTCGCTTATTAGGTTTACGGTTGTATGTGTCCTTCAATCTTTCCTGGATGAATCTCAAATTCACGCTACGTGCAGGTTCACCCGGTACCAGATTTTGACAACATTACTGTTCTTGATGAAGTTTTGGACGCGATGCAAGCAGCTGGATTGTGGCTTATGTACGATATGAGATTGTAAGTGCCCTTGTCCTCCTTGTCGTTTCCGATACTCAATCTAATCACCTCCCCACTTTCCCTACCCTCCTTAGCACATACCAAAACACCACCTCCGTTATCTCCCAAGTCAACCACATCAAAACCCGACCCAACCTCCTCCTCTGGTACACGGGTGACGAGCCCGACGGCACCTCCGACCCGCTCAACGCCACCCTTATCTCCAAAGACCTCATCAACACCCTCGACGGCGGTGACGGCAAGGGTGGAGCGGGGTACCATCCCGTGTCGCTCGTGTTGAACTGCGAGAACTACTTTTGGACCGAGTATTCGAGGGGGGCGGATGTGTTGCTGCAGGATACGTATATGATTGGGAACAATGTGACGTTTTCGAATCAGTGGGGGACGCCTTGTACGGTTGATTACGGGGATTGTGGGTGAGCCTTTTTTTTTTTTTTTTTCTCAACAGGAGAAAAAAGAGAAAGAAAAAGACGTATGACTTATCTGAACTGACGACGGTGCCTTGTGTCCTTCCTCCGCCCCACTATGTAGATGCGACAACTGCAAAGGAAACTTTGAAGATATCTCAACCCGCATGGATGAATTCGCGGAAAGATCTTTCACCGATGGTTGGGAACTTGAAAAGGTCGTGTGGACGGTTCCGCAGGGGTTCGGCAATGAGACGTATGTTGTTCTATTTCTTTTACTTATGCTCAATGGGTAACGTTTCAACTTTGATAACGTAGGTATTGGACGAGGTACCCAACGGGTGAAGAATGGGTCGTTCAGAGTATTGTTGGGATCAATCATGGCGGGTTAGGTGCGTCAAGTCCTCCAGTGCTCACTTTATGCTTTTGGGTGAGCTACTAACCTACTCCTTCTATAGGCGTCGTCTCATGGGACGATCCGACTCCGGACGATATCAAGCAATCTGCCTCTGGACTTTCGAAAGCCCTCACTGAGGGCTCGCAACCCATGGCGTCCTTCATCCTCGCCCCGTTTGCGACGTTTAGACAGGTGACGACGAGTGCCGGGATTGATGTTGGGTTGTGGAGTGTCAGTACTCAGTCCGACGGCGCGAATGGGAATGCGCAAGGAGAAGGAGGAGAGGGGACTCAAACTCTTTTACTAGCGACGAATATGAATTACGAGAATGTGACGTTGGATTTGGAGAGGGATTTGGGGTTGAGTGGGGTTGGTGGGGGGTTGAGGGAGGTGTTTTGTAGTGGGGCTTGTGAGGTTCTGGATGGAGGGGAGAGGATTGTGTTTGGGAGTGTTGGGTCAGGGGGATTCGTTTTTTGATTTTAGCTGATTGGATGGGGGTGGACGGGGCAGATTGTGGATAGGATAGGACAGGTGGGTAGACGGCGAGGAGGAAGAGATCTAACTTGATGTACATATATCTTGATTCTCGCAGACGTACAGCGGGAGTCATATCGATGTGTTATGCACCGTATAACCTGTCCTCAGTCGTGCCTACAACTCTTTTGAACGTTACAGTGTTTTCGGAAAACCTTGACCTATGAATAAATTCTCAAAATATAAATGGTTCCTGCCCGAGCAAGCTCGGTTCTTTGTACACTCTTATATCATGGTTTTTCGCCACCTCAGCGCCCACGAAACTGCCTTTAAACACTCACTTTTCAGATTCTCCAAAATTATTCACTATCATACAATCAAATTCGCCACGCCACTGCAGAACGAGACGAACTTATTCTGAATTGACAACTTACGCGGCTTCACCAATCTACGAGGAGCTCAAAGCCATTCCGAGCGGAGGATACATTGCCATTGGAGTGGCTCCGGGGTCAAGTAAATGGGTAATCCTTAAATTTCACAGCGGAAAAATATTGAAGATCTTCTGGGAGGGAAAGAAGAGTCATGTATATTGTATTGAGCTGATTTGAACTGATGCAAGTGCTCTAGTGCAGAAAAAAGGGCTTCTTTCAAGTGTTCTCGAGACACATCAGGGGAAGCTTCTGAGGGGTATATGATTCTCTGTCATTCGAAAGAAAAGAATCAACTAAATTACAAGGGTACCGAACGTAGGGGTTGACGTTAGCGACAAGCGGAAACCGCTGTAACTACATTTTTGCTATGCACAATAATTGCAGGTAGTATTGCATTTTCGCTACACACAGCAATAATTTGCAGATAGAACCCCATAATTGCACCCTTTCGAATATCCAGAAGAACAGACGCAACCAATCAAATTCCGACAATAGTTTTGAAAGCCTCGTAACAGCTCAAAATTGTCTGCCTATTATCAAGAGGCTTCATACCTTCACTATATCTCCGAGCCAAAGGTGGTAGACAGTATGTCACTAGCGTGGTCTGCAGAGGATATGTCCCTTGGCCAACGTGCACGACAAGTTCCGCTGTAACAGGGATCTTGAAAAACGTAGGTGTCGTGGCCACCATGGTGATACCCGGGATAATCTAGAGTCCGAAGAGTAAGGCAGGGGTGAAAAAAGAAAAAGGGGATCATACCTGCTCAGGGAGTGGTTCCAGTCCATTGTTTTCTCTGATTATGTTGTTCCTTCTGAAAGCAGCAATAGCTTCGGCAACAAGCTGGGCTCTAGCGTCGACCTTCTCGACTTCATCCAGCCGTTTGTCCTCCTGCACGAGAAGAATAATAGCGTCTTGGACTCGATTAAGGATGCACACATCGGTTTTCGCGTGCCGAAACTCGCCGCAGATGAAAAGAATAAGGTCTTTGCGGGTGCGAGCTGTTCGATGTCGGTTAACGTAGCCCATGGCTTTGAACAATTCGACCGCAACATCATCGACTGCAGAGTCCTCACCATCACGGATCAAAGCCAGATCGAGGAGATTTATGAGGTCAGCATTACGATCGGTCATTTGTTGGGCCTCGCTAACATTAAGCAACTCGGCATTAACGGTCGGAGGTGGCAAGGCCTGAACGCCAAAAAATTCGAGGTGACCCTGCCGTCGAGTCCAGTCGCTGCCTGATTTGGAAGAACGAAGTAAATTAGCCATGCGGAACAATGAAACACGTCAATTGTTTACAGTGCTTTGCATAATTCTGTGCCCTCCTTCGGAATCCGCCCCGCTATTTATTTGTATTTATGTGAGCTGCGCGCCTAAAGGGTGTCTGTGTGTGCAACTGAAAATCCATCTCTGCACTCAGCCCTACATCCATATTTCCAATGAGATATCAAATCCCATAGAAAATATCAAGTGATAAGTAGATGCAGAGGAATGCAGAGAGTCCTGTCCCAGATACTCATTTGGGGTACTCGATCATCCTCAAGTCATTGAAATTTCCACCAATATGGGTAAGAAGTGGTGAGATTTAAGTGCCTCAAGCATAATATAGATTGTTGTTGTTGAAGAGCCTGTTGCAAGCAGAAGAGAATTGCCTCCTAGGGAATGCTGTGGACATCGAGGGAGGTGTCGAGGAAAAGGCCTCGGCGTGCCATACCTGGGGCAGAGGTACCATTACACAAATAAAACTAAACAGCAGTGCAAATCCCGAAGGGGCACAGAATTACGCAAAGCACTGTACATTATAAAGCAATAAATTATTACATTAGTAATTCTGTCACATTTTTGGGCACGCTACACCGCAAAATTGAAGTATCTGCCTGTTTCGGTTCAGATTCCGGGATCAAACAACCAAAAGAGGCAGAGAGAATTCTGTTCATTCTCGAGCATCTACGGCGTATTTATACTACAAATGTCTCAGACGGTACAGTCATTCCCACGTCCTTTGGACATCCGACCTCCTTTGTACAGTGACCTCGGAACATGCAAAAATACACAAAACCTGCCTCGGACATGAGTTATTTTCCATTAGGAAGCTTAGACGCACATTATCTGAATATTTTGAAGAATATATCTAATAGTATTAAGGTGCATTACACTGTACAACATTAGAAACACTGTGAATTTGAATTTTAACCAGCGAAAATTTTATGTTCGGGTAAGCTGAGGCCATAAGATGTTCTATATAACATGCCCACATGTGCCAGAGATGTCAATTGTGGCAGAAACAGATGGAAAAACAAGTGATACCGTCGAGCAAGAAATTAGGTATTGAAACGCCTGCGCACTTGTCACATCACACTTTCCTAAAGGGGTTTTCAAGAACCAGAGTGCTCACAATGCTAAGAGTGGCTGTACAATTTAACCTCGCGACGTGCGTCGGCGCATCGATGGTCAATAAACCAAAGTCCCAAGCCCTCAAGACACAAATTGCACGAGCTGAAAAAGATGCACTGGAGAAGGAGACTGTGAAGAGGTATAAGATGGAGCAAACACAAGAGTTGGCAGAGGGCGAAAAGAGGAAGGGTTTGCGGAAAATCTGTCAAGAGGTTTCGGATGAGCATTTTATGGAGTCGGGGAGGAGAATTAACCTCAACCACAATACCCTACATCATCATGTTCACGGCAAGAGAACCATATCAGAATTCAATCAAACAAAACAGTGGCTAAGTGCCGAAGAAGAAGATGTCATTGTCAAATATGTCATAGAAATGGCATTCCCCCCAAGGTAGATCCGAAACTCTGCAGGCAAGTTCGTTTGGGTATGCTGTCGTTGAATGATAAAGGAGGGCGATGGTCAAGATGGCGATGTATCACTCAAAGCGATTACACATATGTGTTACGTAATCGATATTTTACGCTTTGACCGATACCTCTTTCCGCGTTTGGTAGCGTACAGGCGTTCAACGTGCAACTGGAGCACGTCGCTTGCAAGCCTCAACATCCTTTCTCGCAAACTCCCTCGGATATTTTTTCATTTATATTATACTCCATTCTGTTCTGCTTCCGATCGTTTTTTACCTTCCCAGGATAGCGCCAGCCATCCGCATGCTTCCGTGCAATGTCCTATTAACCTAGATTTGCGTCCGATCATCACACTCCCCACAATCTCTATCTCCTTTTTTCAATCCTTCGTTTAGCTTGCATTGTTTCTTTCTTATCCATGTTCGTTCAAATTGTCCCTCCTCCGGAAAACTCCACATGATTGGCGGTGCAGAACGATAAGATCCAACAGTGATCATGAACAGTGCTTCTATGAACTCATTCCATCTGTGCGATCTTACAAGGAGTCCCAGATTAGCTAGATTGAAAGTCCTTTACGATCAAGACAAACGTGACCACGGACTCCATCTTAACTACTCCTGCTCAACAGACCTGGAGGAAACTTTAGGAACCAAACGCAATTTGCACAAAAATATTACAAAACTACTATAACACAATTATGAATACAACATATACTTTTATCTGAAGCATAATTAGCTAGCGACTGTCGTCAAGCCGAGTTTCTATCTTGCACAATATCGTCTCGTAAGTTTTGGAGAATAACCCCCGCTTCTGGGAACCGAGGAGAGAAGTGACATTCAAAGTCTGGTATGGGACTTGAAAGACAGAAGGCGTCAGAAATGAGACTTGATTGGACAAATCAATGTCTTACTTGAGAATATCCTGCGATGAACCTCGCTTTACCGTAGTCTTCTCCCACGTCACGTTGGATTCTACACGGAGCGCCCACAGAATGGTACATATGTCGATGAACAAGGCATTATCGGCGACGTGTCTTCCTACACATACTCTATTCACCAAGTTAGAATACTACTTTCGAAGTGACCACAAGAAGCATACCTTCTCCCGAAACCATAAGCGCAATGACCATCGTCGAGTTCGAATTCCTTGCGAAGAACGAAGTTTCCATCCTGGGGCGATCTCTTCAGGAAGCGCTCGGGATGGAATTGGTCTGCGTCGGGACCGTATATAGCCGTGTCCCGATTTATTGACCTGGGATAGGGTGGTTGGTAAATAAATACATATTGGAGTCGAATTGAAACTTTACCAGACGTTTGGTATACATGAAGTTCCCTTGGGAATGAAGTAACCTTCGTACCAATCGTCCTAGCGGAATTAGAATGGTGGAAAATCAGACGACGGTCTAACAACGTACTTCCATCGCAATGTGTGGGACAGCCAGTGGAATTGCAGGTTGCCACCTCAAGACCTATGACAGTATCAGAAATGTCAACGACGGGTAAATGTAAACTCCGAATGCAATTACCTCTTTCACAATCGCCCTTATATATGGAAGATGCTCCATATCAGCAAAGGTTGGGTTCCGTGATCGTCCTACAACGCGGTCGAGTTCCATTTGAGCTTGAGTCTGAACATTTGGATGACGGATCATAGCATAGAGGAAGAAAGATAGGGTAGTACTGGTCTTTAAACGCAGAAAAGGTTATAGAGACATGGTCGATAGAAAGAGGGAGGCGGTTCGGCTCACAGTTTCGAGTGCAGCGACACTAAAGAGAATACACAGTGAATCGAATCGATTTTCTGAAGGAATAATGTACTTACGAAAGAGAACCCGCGACCCATGCTTGTTCAACGGACGACAATACTCCTGCGAGCTGGCTTTTTGCCAGGCTAAGGCACAAATTCGATTGTTGTTGGTCGTTTCGTATCTAGACAGAAACAGGATGATAAATGATCTGCATTCCACGAATCTAACAAACCCTTACCGCTTCGTCAAAGTACCGCTCAAAGATATCAGAGATCCTCCTAAAATCTCTCTTGGCATCTCTCTTCCACTTGGCCACGGCGGCAGGCAGGTAATTTAAAAAAGGTAGGACTTGTACCAGATATGCGCCAGGATACATAGCACTGGTGAATCTGTGAGCAATGTTGCTCAGTGTTTCAAGGGCGTCTGGGGTCTCTCGAAGCTCATGAGGGGAGGAGACTCGAACTGCTTCGACTGATTGAGAAGCTTCGGCAGATTTCTCTGATGATAGAGATCTCGAATTTCGACCGTATACAACTGAGATAACGGTTGACGCGGATCTTTAGAATGAAGGTTAAGAAAATTTCCTTAACAGGGACTCGTGTAATTACCTATTGATTTTCGCGAGCCAAGACGAGGATTTATCAGTCAACAAACTGTGAGCGAGAGCCACTGCTTCGTCAACCTGAACTGGCTGGTACTGCATGCTGATTCTAGCATTGAGAACGGCATGACTCGCACGACGCATACTTTGCCATCTTTGGGTAAAAATGAAGCCAGTAGGTATCTTGTGGGATCAAAACGTTTCTAGCACGTACGCTTTACCGTATCTCGAAAACGGAACCGTCATGAGACTTCCAAGGTATTCCGCCACGACATTTTTTGGCCGATCAGAATAGATCGCAGACCGTCGCTCCAATAATTCGGTGGCGACACTTTTAGTGTTGAGGACGACGATGTGCTGTCCCGCCATATTTAGATAAACGATGGGACCTGTAAGCGCCAAAGAAGCATTAAGGTTTTTGAGGCAATCGGAAGAATGTTAGAAATAGATATGACGGACCATATTCGTGCTTCCATTTCTCAAAAGTGTGCCATATCGGAGACGCTGTTCCCAGCTGTAGGAGATTTCCAATGACAGGCAACCCTCGCGGACCTGGCGGAAGCCGTCTTCTGTTCCATTTTGATAGTGTCTGTAGAGCGAGAACGACGAAGAGTAATGCCAATAAGACTAAAACATATAGCATCGGGAGGAGTTGAAGGGAAGAGCGACAAAGGTGATAGCACGGGAGGGGGGGGACTGAAGAACGTAGAGCAAATTTTTGCGCAGGGTCTGCGCATTTAAGCTAGTATGAAACTTAATTAATGAACTGACGAAACGTTAGGGCATTACCCAGCCGATTCCTCTATCTCGATTGGCCCTGGAAATTTGTGGGTGATACGGAGTTTGAAATTGCCTGAGATGTGATAATCACTTCGATTCAAAAATAAGCAGCCATATGGGAACCGAGAAAGCTCGGATGATGAACACAGGCCTAAAAAAAAAAATCAGACCTTTTTTGACACATTCAAAGGCAGTATTCCCGGACGTCACGATGGATCCGTGTTCGTGTTCATTGGCGCCACAGAAGCAATATCATTTCGTATCATTCCATCCGTCCTGTCAGGAAAAGGAAAAAAATTACTACCGTATGTACCAGTATGAGATTCCTTGCCGTGATTATGAAGTAGCGTGCAGGATCTCGGAATAACTTATGGATGAACCCAAGGTGGTTGCAAGAGAGACAGCCATGTGTATCAAGTATTCGATTCGCTCACCAACCAGCTGAAAGGTCGATGGTGTACGCCAAAATCTAGGAGCCACGAGAGGGGAACGATGCCGGAGGCATTCATCCATCACGATTGCAGTACTCCAGTACGTATTACGAGCTGCCAGGTTCCATTTAGATGAAAACCGCGTCTGCATGAATTGGATTCAAGCGAACGTAAGCAAAACATTTTGCAACTTGCCATTAGGAAGAACGGAAATATCGCCAGATCGTCCTTCCAGAACGGCTTGCATTTAAAGCAGCCCTAAGTACGCCGATAGCGACGCCGCCGAATCCCAGAAACAAACGTTAGTACGTGCTACGATTGTGACAATTGAACTCCCCATTCTAACGTGATTATTAACATCATGCAGAATTCTTCCCAGCGGACGGAACTCCGACGACATCCACTTCCCAGCGAACGCAACTCCGGCAACATCCTTCCTAAGCAACGACTTCTAGGTAAGAGCTATGTATGAGGTTCTGAATAGCAATTTGATTCCACCGATGAACTGCCGCCCAACGATGACTTCGGTGGATATACGAGCAGGCAGAAGGAGAGTATGAATGAACAGCAGATCCAAGGCAAGATATGACCACCTTGCAGTTCCGGCAATCCCCCGCCGGACAATGGCTCCTAAGTACGAGCCGGCAGGACCTACGTTATGACATGGCGATTCAGTCCCAGCGGTAAGCAATCGATAATCAAAAATGAAGCTATGGATACAGGTACCTCCTTCATATGCGGTTCCGAATAAGCCACAAGATGGAAATAAGATGAGGTTGAAAATAAAACCACCGAGTGGAATTTAGCGGTAATTTTTGCACGACGAATCCGCGGTCCATCGATGAAGCGGGAGGTACAGGTACACCTGATGTCAAAGTCAAAGCAAGGGCAAGGAACAGCGTAGGATGCATGTACATAGAGCGGAAGATAGAATAGCGGTCAAAAGTGAACTGTAACCGTAAGCTTCATATAGTCTAGGTTAATGGCTTCTGTCAGGGTTGATTCAACGGAACAAAAAGATTTGAGAGGTATTTTTTTTCGTTTTCAGAAAGGGCAACAATAAAATTGGCCTGCGAGTTCAAAAGGAGGTTCGGCGTTTGATTGAGTCTCGCAATATATCCTTGGCCATGTCTACAGAGAAATCGACGGAGGTCTAGTGCGCCCCTTCCAGGTACAAGGCACTAAGCAGTGAGCATGTCCGTGAAGGATGGTTTGTCGTCAATTGAGGCCGATTGTTAGAGTAGGGTGGCTAAGTCAGTGTAATAAATTAGCGATGGCTAGATGTAGATTCGAACCCTGTCTGAGCAGAGATGCAGTCTTCTTCTCCTGGCGAAATGGTCTCGATCCCTGAGCGGTGTTGGCAGTCAGTGATTATGTGGTCAGAAACCATGCCCCTAATGGTAAGTAGAAGAGCATTTGTGAGTTATCCCAGGCTATGCCAGCCTTCGTTTGTCCAGATTGCACATCCACGGCGGCGTATCAGTCACTTGAGGTCAGCACCAAGTTGGCAGACACTTGAGTCTGAGAGATCGATTTTAAGGGCAACTAGAAGTTTTCAAATAATGTTTAGCAATAGAGTCGTCAGCTATGCTCATATTCAAGAGCATGGCTGAAGCAGCTAAGTGGAAAGATTTCGCGAGAAGTTAGAACTGACCTCGACCAGTATTTACTATTGATCATGATAGTTGCCGATTGTTCTATGTACGGGGACCCTCAACCTGTACGTGAAGGATACAGTGAATAAAGAATAATTAACAGGAAAGAAAGCAAAAGCCTGTCTACGAAACGAGCCGTGATAACGAAGAGAAGGTGGCCAGGTTAGGAAAGCGAGCGCTAACTTAACCCCCCTAGGACCACTACGGCCCGCAGAAACACAACACGTGGTTCGCGTGGCGAAAAACTTTTTTTCCTCGCTTGCCTTCTGCCTTCATCTTCTGCCTTCATCTTCTGCCTAGGCCTTCGTCGTCTCCCTTAACTGAACTCTAGGCTTCTTTTCGCTCCATCTTCTCGCTCTTGCAGTATCCTTAGCAGCTGGACAACTCAGGACACGGCTTTGCTCTTCCAGTTCGTTTTCTGCTATTTTTCGTTTACCTTTTTCTTTCGAGATCCAAGGATGAGCTTCTTTCATATCAGTTATCCCTGTCTTAATGACATGTGTCGACATCTATCTTCAACCCTCTGATTCTGCTTTCTTTTCTTCACCGTATTCTCTTTTTCTAAAAAAAGCTAACGTTATCTCAGCTAGGTCACTCGCCGACGTTGTTGGACAAGCGGAAAACAGGTATGTCCATTTTCTTCATCCCCTCTCACTTCATGAGACCTTTCACTTTCGAACTTGTACGATGAGATACATATCTTTTCAGTTATCCCTGTCTTAACACCCTTGTCGAGACTCTTGTAACAGTTCTGATCCACTTCTCCTTATTCACGTTCCTGTTCTCCGAAATAATCGATATTTTGCTGACTCTTTTCTTTATTAGGTCCTCGGTAGTCGCTAATAAATAGTTACATAGTATTCCAATTCTCCATCAATAGATCCAGCGAACGATATCTGCTATCTTTTAGATATCCACATACTGAGGATTTTCAATCCGATTTGCTACGGAGATGTGGATTATTCATATCTGAGCGGTTGGGGCTGCATAATCAGCATTAGATAGATAACCTGGGGTACTGGCGTTTCAGAGATCAAAAGCTGTATATCTACCAGTGCTTAAACTACGCGAACTCGAGTCGGAATTGAATTGGCGGTGACTTCAGTGACTGGCTACATATAGGCTGAAGCTAGCGCTGAAGTCTTGTCGGCGGATACGGTTGTTTCCCATTCTTTGGACATTGAACTGAAGCAATGACATTCAATCCTCAAGTGACGGTCAACGATACCGATGCAAAATTAATTGAACAAAGCTTGAATGATATCTTTTCTGGGTTTGTTATTGGGACTGTGTAAGTCACATTAGATTTGCTAGGGTCCGAAGAAACCAACGCCTTATATTTATTCCCAGATTATTTGGCGTTGTGTTAGTTGAAGGATATTGTTATTTTCAGAGCTACAAAGATGACTCCGTGCGCCAAAAGTCTTTCGTGAGTCCTAAGCAACGTCTCTCTTATCAAAGTTCGCGCCAACAAATATTTTCCGCCTTTGATTCGCCCATGCAGGTTGTACTACTCTGGTGACATTCTGATATTTGACGTGGTGCCAGTGCATAAGGCTCATCTTCCAACAGTACATTAGATGCCTTGAGCTTTGCATTTTCCATACACAGGGCTCATTATCATCTAGTCGAAAGCTTCGGAGAAGGCGAGAGTGTGGTTAAGCTCGTATGGTAGGTTATTGTTTGATTCTTGTGCTTGTTTTCAATTTCATGATTTGGGGCAGGAGTGAAAAGGTGCGCGTGGTTTATCCCGGAATGAAGATCTCTGTCTGACATTATTTTAGGCTTTAGGAATCACCCAAGTCTTGTTGATATGGCTGGTGGAATAGTGCGTCCTGGATGTTTATACAATATACATGACTAAACGCACTCGTTCTAGTTTCTATCTGATTCGTATATGTATCTGTTGGTTTGAATAATTTCCAGTAACATCTTTGGATGCTAACATGTGTGCGGTAGTATCAAGGGGACTACTTCGGCATCGAGAGCGACTCTTATTTGCTCTACTAGTAAGCAAGGTTTCGTTAAGTAAAAAGTGCCCAGGCTTTGATCCTCTATATCTTTTTAGTGCACCGTTATTGTGGTTGTTTTAGTGGGCTTTGGTGAAGAAGTATTTCGTTAAAAGTCCGACTGGATATTCTCTGACTGTTCTTTTACTTGCTCAGGAGCAATGCTTGGTAGGCGATCATATCGTTGACTTCTCAGTCGGTTTGATGCTCATCTTAGCTGTCTCATTACTCAAGCCGTCCTCATTGAGATGTGAGTTTTGAATAAGACTCTGGTTATGTCAATCATTCTATGATCTTCGTAAATAGCAGTCGTACAGGCCCCTCAGTTCAGCATAATGCTGGTGATTCTAAAGCGAGTCCTCTTTCGGAACTGCGTAGGTTCAAGTCGGAGTCACTCATTTCAGATTTGTTCCAGTGGGTGGTGGATTTAGGGTTCATCGTATGCGGTGCAATGGATGTTATGATTACTGCCATCATGGTGTTTCTTCTGCGGTCAAACGCTACTGGTATGAAGAAGTACGTGGCCTGGTTCTGATGTTGTTCATTGCATGTTCACCAGCCCTTTTGTTCACTCGCAACATACATATTCGGAGTAGAACGGATGGTATTGTCTCTAAATTGATACGATATATCCTGAGCACTGGACTATTGACGAGGTGAGATCAAAGGTATTGAGGATGAAAAATCATTTCTCACCGGACTGGCTGGACATGCCCGCGATAAAAGCCTTACTGCAATAGCGTACATTATTCTCGTCAGTGTATTGTACTTCAGCTATCCGACTACGGACTGACCATAACTGAACGCAGGAAGCTGTAAAACCACAAGCGATATTTTACTTGGGAATTTTTAATTCAAGGAGTAAGTCCCGTATCAATTTATAGATGCTGCGAAAAGAAATCCGCCCGTGTTAATACAGTTAACTCCACAGTTTACACAATCTCATTCCTCTCGCTGTAAGTACGAACGGTGATGTCTAAATTAACTTTCTCGCAAGTACTGAAATGCGAATAAACTGTCGACAGGCTAAACATTCGAGGGAAACTTCGAGATGACCTAGATGCGACTGTTCCTCTCGAAATTCATTTCGCTTCCGTGCCGAAAACCGCGACCTCCCCTGCTTCACCGCTCTCGAGTTCGACAAATACAAGCAATATTCCTACCCACAATTCAACTCCGCCGTAAGCGCGGTATCCGTGCTCACTCGGATGTCGTGCGTTAGACGAACGCATTTTGAATTTCAGGAGAAGAGTGTCGACTCCAATTTCTAGCAACTAGAGTAAATGAGCATATGTAGTAACTTGGAACACATGCGAATTCCTCGCACATGAAATTGCCATAGAGTACCAGTAGAATAAACCCGAATCAACCACAATTAGCAGGGCGCAGGAGCTAAGTATAGCTCACGACATTTGAGTACTCCATAACGTGATCCATCATAATAAATACGTGCCTAATCACAGCGTCAAAGTATTCGAAAGGCACTAGTAGTATAGTACTGTGGAACATCAGATGACAATGTACACAGGAAAATCTTCAAAAATTTGAGCCACTACCGTGTATCCCTCTCGGTCTGGGAATAAGCCATCTGACAAGAATTTTCTAACCCATAAGTATGGGTGAGTTGTTTATATACTCCTTGTTTAAAAATCACCGATTTCTTCTTATGACACCACCTTCATGGGAGTTTGTCTATGAAGTATAATGATCATGAATCCTTGGACTCGGACAAGGGGAAGTCAGGTGCCCATGTTTTTTTTAATACACTCCACGTCATGCGTGGGTCCTTATATACCCACTGAACGATACCATATTTGCCATCTTTACAGATGTCCCCGTACTGAGAAGTTTTCAATCCAATTTGCTACGGAGGTGTAGATTGTTCATAGCTGAAGGTGGCTATCTGAGTGGTGGCTATCTAGCAAAGCAAAGCCAGCATATGCATCAGATGGCCTGGGTTACCGGCGACAAACAGAGCCTAAAAGCTGTAAGTCTAACAGACTCGGTGTTTCAAGTTTCAACTGCGCGATTGGAATCGGAACTCAATTGACAGTGATGCTATGGCGAGCTCATACCTGGCTACATAAGACTAAAGCCTTGATGATAATTGCATTGATTCCCCTTCTTATTTCTAATTCTTGATTCCTATTCTTCGTACATTGAACTGGAGCAATGACGCTCAATCCTCAAGTGATGATCAGCGAAACTGAAGCAAAACTGGTCATTAAACAGAGCTTGAATGATATCTTTTGCGGGTTTGTTATCGGGAATGTGTAAGTCACATATTAGATTTACTAGGGTCCGAAGAAACCGATGTCTTATATTTATTCCAAGATTATTTGGTGTGGTGTTAGTTGAAGGATATCATTATTTTCAGAACTACAAAGATGATTCTGTGTACCAAAAGTCTTTCGTAAGTCCCATCCACATCTCTCTTATCGAAGTTGATGCCAACAAGTATTTTCCGCCTTTGGTTCGCTCAAGCAGGTTGTGCTACTTTGGTGACATTCTGAAATTTGACGTGGTGCTCGCGCCTAAGACTCATCTTCCTACAGTGCATTAGATGCCTTGAGTTTTGCATTTTCCATACACATGACTCATGACTATCTGGTTGAAAGCTTCGGAGGAAGCGAGAGTGTGGTTAAGATCGTATGGTAAGTTATTGTTTGACTCTTCTTGTTCTTGTTCTTACGATTTGGGGCAGGAGTGACAAGGTGGGCGCGATTTATCCCGGCGTGAAGATCTCTGTATGACCTTATATCAGGCCTTAGGAATGACACAAGTTTTGTTGATATGGCTGGTGCAATGGTGCGTCCCGGATGGTTTTGTGATATACATAGCTGAACACGCTCTTTCTTCGATTTACTCACGCCAGTTTCTTTCTGATTCGAATATATATCTGTTGGTTTGAATAACCTCCAGTAGCATCTTCGACAGATACTAACATATGTACGGTAGTGTCAAAGGGATTACTTCTGCATCGAAAGCAACTCTTATTTTCTCTACTAGTAAGCAAGGTTTCGTTTAGTGTAAAGTGCCTAGGTTCTGATTCTCTATACCTTTACAGTGCACCGTTATCGTTGTTGGTTTAGTGGCTTTTGGTGAGGAAGTCTTTTGTTGAGTCCGGTTAAATACACTCTGACTGCTCTTTTATTTGTTCAGGTGTAATGCTCGGTAGGCAATCGTACCGTTAACTTATCAGTCGGTTTGGTCCTCACCTCAGCTGTTTCATTGATCAAGCCGTCATAATTGAGATGTGAGTTCTGAAAAAGACTCTTGTTATGTAAATCTTTATACTGAATGTATAAATAGGAGCCATATAGGCCCGTTCATTCAGGATCATGATGTTAGCGATTCCAAAGTAAGTTATCTTTCGAAACTGCGTAGGTGCAAGTCGGAGTTATTCACTCCGGATTTCTCCAGTGGGTGGTGGATTTGGGGTTCATTGTATCCGGTGCGATGGACATTACAATTACTGCCATCATGGTGTTTCTTTTGCGGTCAAATGCTACTGGTATAAAGAAGTATGTGGCCTGGTTTTGATGTTGTTCATTGCATGCTGACGAGCCCATTTGTCGTCTCACAATACGAACGAAAGGTATTATCTCCAAATTGATACGATATATTCTGAGCACTGGACTGTTGACGAGGTGAGTTCAAAGGTATTGGGGATGAATACTCTCTTCTCACACGACTGGCTGGATATGCTCGCGGTGAAAGCCTTACTGCAATAGCGTACATTATTCTCGTCTGTGTCTTGGACTTATATTATTTGACTATTGACTGACCGTATCCAAACGCAGGAAGCTGTAAAACCACAAGCGATATTTTACTTGGGTATCTTTAATTCACAGAGTAAGCACCTTATCAATTTATGCATGCTGCGAGAAAGAGAATCCGCTTGTGTTAACACATTCAACTCCGCAGTTTACACAATCTCACTCCTCTCACTGTAAGTACCAACGGTGATGTCTAAATTAGCTCCTTCGAGGTTGCTGTTATACGAATAAACTTTCTACAGGCTGAACGTTCGAGGGAAACTTCGAGATGACTTAGATGCGACCGTTCCTCTCGAAATTCATTTCGCTTCTGTGCCGAGAACCGCGACCTCTCCTGCATCACCGGCTTTGAGTTCAACTACAAGCAATATTCATATCCATAACTCATCTCGTGTGTCTAGAGACCTGCACCTTGGGCGCGAATGACCGCCGTAATTATAAGCTCGGTATCCATGCTCACTCGGATGTCGTAAGTTAGACTAATGCGTTTTGAATCCCGGGAGATGGGCGTGGTTTCCAATATCCAGGAACTAGAGGAGACAATCAAAGTAACTTGGAATACATGCGAGTTGATCCTCATACCCTCGCACATGAAATTACCATAGAGCATAGTCAATTCGAATCAATCACAAGTGGTGCTAGTGCGGAGGAGCTAAGTATAGCTCATCGACATCTGAGTATCCCATAACATGGTTCGTGATAATGAATACGCAGTGAGAAAGTATTCGAAAGGCACTAGTTCTGCCATTTATCAGATAATAATGTACACGAGAGTATGTATAGAATCTTTAAAAACGTTCCGTTTATTCTCCTCCGTCTTGGAACATGCCACCCGACAAGAATTTTCTAGCGCATACGGGTGAGTTGTATATATACCCTTTAATGGTTCATCAAGTCACTAATTTCTTATGACGATGTAGGTGCTGATTTCGTCTCGACAGCTCGCCATGATACATACGATGCCATAGATCCTTTGAAGGCCGATCTTTTGGGGAAGGTCGTTCTCATAACAGGAGCGTCTAAGGGGATCGGGCAAGCAATCTCGATAGCGTATGCTCAAGCAGGAGCCTCTGGCCTCGCGCTGTTGGCGCGTAATAAGTCCGGCCTCGAAGCTACGCGCAAAGCTTGCCTGGAAGCTCAGCGCCCTGGTCAGAACCTTCAGGTTCTTCTTCTCAATGAGGATGTCATACACACAGAAGCGATTGCAGCTGCTGTGAAAGAAATTGAAGCTACTTTTGAGCGGTTGGACATTGTCATAAACAACGCCGGTGTTATGGATGGCCCTCAGAATATTGGAGACACTGATTCCAACGAGTGGTGGGATGTTTGGAGCGTAAATGTCAAGGGGCTCTTCAACGTTACTCGGGCAACTTTACCGCTTCTTTTGTCCTGCAGCGATGGCCTCAGAACTATCGTAAACTTGACTTCGCCTAGGGCGCTCGTGTTGGAAAGAGGATTCTCTGCTTACCAGGTACGGTTCTCTCATTCAAATTCTGTTGCGGGCTTGGACGAACATAATATTATAATATTATGCAGACAACCAAACTGGCCATCCTTCGCCTATCCGAGCTTACTGCAGTTGAATACGAAGACAAAGGCATCTTATGTTATGCTATTCATCCTGGGCACATTATAACGGACATCGTTGCCCTGATTCCCGAAGAATGGAAGATAATCTTTATAGATACTGCAGAACTTGCTGGTCATACCGTCGTATTCTACTCAAGGGAACGGCGCGACTGGTTGGCTGGACGTTATCTTAACGCGCAGTGGGATGTCGAAGAGTTGTTGGCGAAGAAGGAGGAGATAATCACTGGTGATAAATTGAGGGTTCGATTGGAAGTTTAAATTGAGGAAGCACCTGCAAGGCGAATACTCTATAGGAACGAGTGAAAGGTCGTGGTTAGTTTCTTCCTACCCAATAATGACCTAAACGCGATATTACTGCTCAATATGTGCCCGTCATCGTGTATTTGACGCGTTCAAAAAAAGCAACAGCAACGTGAGTGCATTAAAAGTCGGTTATGTGAGCCATCGCGGAGCGGAAAGCCGTGTGAAACACTGTTACCTTCACGCCATCATGTCCGATACTCTGAAAGCTAAATGGACGCTGCTTGCATCTTCGGATCGCCTTAAGCGTTCATCCCAATGTCTTTCAATCGTAGACTCGAAAGCTTTTATCTTTGGAGGTGAAGTTGTCCCTCGACAGCCGGTAGATAATCAAGTCGACGTAGTTGATTTCGTGAATGGAACCGAGGCGTCGGTGAAGACATCGACAATCCCTGTACCAGACAAAGCTCCGTCTCCATCCCCGCGTGTAGGGGCTACGACAATTGCTATCAAAGATTCCATTTACCTTTTCTCAGGCCGCGGAGGACTAGCTATGGAACCTATTGAGGAGCATGGCGCTATCTGGCGCTACTCATCTTCATCCTCTTCTTGGGATTGCATTGCCCCCTCGGATCCCTCTGCTCCATACCCCGCAGGACGCAGCTATCACACCATGACCTCAGATGGTCAGTTCACGCTCTTCGTACATGCCGGATGTCCAGCAAAAGGTCGACTATCTGATCTCTGGGCATTCAATATCGAGCAAAGGAAATGGACCCAATTGCCTGATGCTCCGGGCCCTGCGCGAGGAGGATCTAGTGTCACATACTACTCGGGGACTTTATACCGTATGAATGGTTTTGACGGGGCAAAAGAGCTGGGAGGTGCGATCGATATGCTGAACATCAAATCGGGTTCATGGATGACTACGTCATTCGTCCCAGACAACATCCACGCTCCTGAGCCTCGCAGTGTATCTTCACTTTGTATAGCTGAGGGGTACATAGTAATCCTGTTCGGTGAGAGAGACCCGAGTGCTTTAGGCCACGCGGGAGCTGGGAAGATGCTGGGTGATGTCTGGGCGTATTCTGTTCAGACGAATAAGTGGTTTAGAGTCGAATGGACGGGAGAAGGTCCAAATCCGAGGGGATGGTTCGCTGCGGATGTGGTGCAAAAAGAAGATGGGAAGTCTGCGATCATTGTGCATGGAGGATTGGCGGAAGATAATTCGAGGTTGGGAGATGTCTGGAGACTTGATTTGACGCAGGGTGGTTAGAGACAGTGACCCGGGAGCCGACGTCAAGTCGAAGGCAAATCGCGATTTACTTGCATATCTTTCCATCAACGTATCTGTTTTCAGCACAAGTATGTTACGTGAATAAAAAAGACAACCTATAAACGCTGCCTCACTGATACTTGATTCACCACCTGGAGCGTTGAAGATTTACGTAGCACCGGTCGGCCGCCGTGTCACCCTTAATAGTGCTTATCGGTGGTTTCATTTCGGCGTTTGCTGCATCTACAACCTGGGTGTGTTATACATATATCGTCTCTTTATTCAATTTCCGACTTTTCGGTACTCGATGGATTTCCGACGAAGCTAGGGCATTCACACAGAACACCGTAGCAAAGCACCATAGAGGAAGGACCCATAGCTGACGACGACGGCCGCTTTCAATTTCATAGCCTCGCCGATCGGGCGCATAGTTTTCGCTGGAGCATAAACACCGCTTTGACTGTCTCCTTCTCTTCTTTAATCTGCTGGTCAGAGAATACTTGCCCTACGTACAGAATTCTTGTGTCTACTCCGCCGGTCGGGTTCACCCAGAATTTTTGTCCAACCGCTCGATTTGGCTCTCGATGCTTGCGTTTAAATTCCGAACGTTTCTTTACATAGCTGGATTTTCTATTCTGGTGGCTGGCTTTGTTCACGCGTTTCCACTCGCAGCTCGCGGTCGATTCGGGGCGAGTCCATATTTCTGTACCGTTATTGCGAGTCATGCTAACCTGTGTGAGCGTAGACCGACTGGATACTGGAATCGTTCGATAAAGGGCCGTTTACGCCGGATGAAAAAAAAGTTTTCGGTCAGTGCGTATCTGAAATTATATACACACCACGAACTCACACTGTCTGCCAAGAACCCATCCTAACCGATACCGGTCTCAAACTCGGCGGAAGGCTCAGCGTGCGAGGTAACAACAATATTGGCATCTTTTCTGCTTCTGCGCCCTACGCGGCCAAAGATCTCCTTGTCAAAGCGGTCCCTGATTCAAGTTCGGGGGAATTTCTAGGAGAAGTCAAAGCTTTGAAACTGAAACCAATATGTCGCGTCCGGTTCATTGAAGGATCCCAAAATTCCAGGCGACAAAGCCAAACCTGTTATCGTGATGATCAAGCAACCTGGGGAGATCATTTCCGATAACGTAGAGTACAAGCGGGCATCAGCAAAAGAGCGGTTGGCAATGGAAAGACAAATGGAGGAGCTCGCGTGCTCGGAAGTTGCAGACGAGACCGTTCATAAACACATGTATCATTTGTAAGTTTAACACCCCTCAAATCATCGGAACCATAATCAATTAATTTGGACTGGAATAGTGACAATCACAAAGAAAACACTATGGTCGTTATCGAGAACAAAAAGATTGTCTCTGCAAGAGTGATCGACTACGGCGGTGACTACATCTTTCATGCCAAGTCAGGTGCGGAGAGAGAGGTCGTGGTATGTTGAACTTTTATGTATCGTTGGTTCTGATGCTGACATATCACCACAGAAAAAGCACTGCTTGGAAAACTTTGGACGGGAATGAAGCATTGATAAGAAATTTGTGGAGAGCAATTTTTCGAAAGGGTTCTTGTTCATTTTTCTGCTTGCAACGTCCACGAGTGAACGTCTGAGATAAGCCCAATCAATTCCTTATTAAAATAGCAGACTGGAGATCGTATTTCCAGTAAAAAATATATCTCTGCTTTAATTTTGCCCAAGAAAGCCACGGAGTGTCCTTTCGTAATCTAGCTGCAGCTGTGATTAAAGCGGGGTGGGGTTCTGCACGCGATAGGCGAAGAAGATGAGGCAGGAAACAAGTTTGGACGCCAACGAACCTTTTTATTTAAAGCATGGAAGGAGGCTTAGGAATTATGTATCTGGGATGTCTTCTTAGCGAGTGAACCACATCCGACGGCGAAAAATTTCATCTACAAAAAATTCCCAGTTGTTGAAGCTACCCGGATGAAACTCAATTTAAAGCATAATTACAACACCAAGCTGTCATTGTTGTCCTGTAATAAGGCCACAAAAGTAGGGCATGTCACCTTGCCGACGTATACGTCGGGTCCGCGTACCGTCGCAATTTGGGCTAAATCTCGAGTTTTCGGTGATGAATTCCGCCGAGCAGCAAGATTCTTCAGACTGGACTTTTCCTTTGAGTAGAGCTGCTGCGTATCTCAAGCTAGGTAAGTGTGTTCTGTTCTTGGAACTTGACCGCTGCTCTCAAACGTTTGCAAAGTGTATTGACCGAGTTTTTTTTCCCTAGACCTCGAGCTAGCTGCGTCTCTAGATTCGTCCAAGAGTCGGTGAAGAACGAGCTGAGTTCAATAAAAGATCAGATATAGAAAATTTCCTCGTCGGATGTGGTCCATCTGCTGAGGAGACGTGCACCAATCAAGATCATTGAGCCACCAACGAATCCTAAGACAGAACCGTTATCGTCACCAACGCTATCTTTGACCTCTTCTCGTGAAGCTAAACTAAAAGAAAAGCCTTCGTCGACAACTCAGACTATATCCAAACCGAATTTCGTGTCCACCCCCACCTCTCCGTCTACTGCGGCTGCATCCACTGGTGCTACACCCCATCCACCCTCAACCGCACCGCCGCTGTCCTCTTCCTCACCCGCATCTCTATCCTCTTCATCCCCACCAGTACAAAAATCACCCCTAGTAGCCTCAGCTGCAGCATCGAAACTAACCGCGGAAGTGCCCAAGACCGCTGCGGAACCAGAACCCTCGTCATCCTCGACATCCCCCACGACATCATTCCAACAAGCCACGCGCTCGCGACGAAAACGTGGCCAAGGTCAACCTTGTAGGTGGAGGGCACTAGGACATTGGGTGTAGAGGAAGTTGTCGGGGATGGGAATGTGGGAGAGAGTTCATCTCCTGCTGCTCGGGAGGATAATGTTGATTATCATTGGAGATCCAGCGTGAGCTTGGGCACGAAGATTTCGACACTGTTCGAGTTTACGAGGGGTTGGGATCGGTTGGCGCAGCAGGGGGAAGAAGAGTTGGCAAGAAAGGTTTAGGTATATTATGGTGGGTACTTGTTCGTGACGACGTTGGATCCCCCTCCGATCTCTTGTCCCTCCATAGGCAATCGGCCCTTCTTACCCAACTATGTTTCAAAACTCTCTCGAACCTCCGGTGCTTATGCGGATATTCAAGACGTTCCGTGCGGCGTTGGATGAAAATAGTCCGAATTCATCTTTGAATTCCTCTGCCTCCGCTTCCGTCTTCCCTGCTGCAGCCCAGAACCAGGCGTATACCAACGTCACCTCTCTTATTACTATCGTCCTTCAGGCGTTGCTCCAAGTCTGCCGAATTCGCACGGTCACAATGTTTTTGAGGAGCGGGGAGAGGGAGATGATGAGGGGTGTTGTTGGGGAGGTTTTCAGAGCTTTGGAGCAAGGATTCACCCAACTTCAGTCACTTTCCTCAATCTCTTACTCATTTACTTTGTGATGGTCCTCTTCATAGACCAGGAGGGTGTATGTAGCAATCCAGATCAATTGTGCTTTACTTGCCAAGTTCCAGGTTCTTGTAGGGTCTATAAGACCCATGTTTTCATGTAGCTCAGTAGTTCACTTTAACTCAGAAGCTATCCCTGTCATTTAGAGTGACTCTATTGTGTGTGTGAAAGCTCACATGCCAAGAAGGCACTCAAATTTGGCAACAGACTGCAACAGACAAGTTGCTTTCTGGGACAGCCCACCTGGTCATGGATCAGATAATATGTCCAGACCCTGTTCAAACTCATTCATTGCTTTTGTGGTCCATCACCCTTCCAATCAAACTCTTCTGCAATCCTTTCACAGCTCATGCAGGTGGAGGAGGTGGTGGTAGAGCTGCAAACCCTATGAAAGGATGGCCTGTGTCTTTCTTTGCAGATGGTAATCTTGAGGCAAAATTGCATGTACATGTACAGTTACCAGAACAATATATGTGAATACTGTGATGCTTTATGTAAATTTGAATGCTTTCTCAGTGCTTCTGCAAAATGCAGGCATTTGGTTTTGCGAAGGGTAAAATTTAAAATTCAACTGGTGCGAAAGATTATCATTATCTGTGCCGAAAGATAATCTTTATCTTGGCCAAAAGATTATCATTATCTGGGCCGAAAGGCCAATTTTAGCTCACAAGAAAGATATTCTTAATCGGGTGAGAAAAGGACAGTTTTACATCAGGGAAGCAAACAAATTAGTTCGCAATAAATGGTTCATTGTTCTATTTCCTTTTCAGGTGAGAAATGGTAAGGTTTCCATATGAAAAAGGATTTCAATCTCTCAGGAAAAATTCTTAATTGTTGTTAACATTTCCCATTCAATTTTTCAGCTGGGAAAAACTTGTCGGTCAGGTGTGAATCGCCGACTGACATATCACAGCCATTGCCATATCCCAAAAGACCACCTATCTTTGCGAATTGTCACTAGAGTACCCAAGTGCCAAATAAGTAATGGTCAATTTTGGCGCCAGTCTGACACTGCCACATCGCCCAATGACTGGCATGCCTCACGTGATGTGGATTGCGCAATGTCATGAGTCATCACGAGCAATGTTAAAAGCCTCGTGAGTCATCCTTCACTCATTTGTTTCTGTACATCCACGTACTTAAGTTTCTCGCCCCACCAAGCATCTGTAAGTGTTTCCTAAAGTATTGGCTGCACTTCTTCTCGCTATATTTCATTGTGATATCTGTTTCACAAGGCTACCGTTTCACGTCATTTTAGACTGACCTTTTCCAATGATGCCACATTCATTTCCAAAGGCAAACAGACAGGAAAATTCCCTGTTCAATCTGCTCCTTCCTGTGGCGCACTCAATTCTGGGTGCGAATTCTTTGAGCAGTCATGCCCAAGAGACTTCCTTGATGGGCCAGATGGGCCAGACTTCATCAAGAACTAGAACTGAGAAATACTCTTCCAGCACAGGTCCAGGATTGTTTACCTCAGCCCTTCAATCTTTTACCAGCGTTAACACTGCAGTATCCTTCTATGTTGAGGATCCTCCCTCTTTTGAGGCTACATCTGAATACCTAGTAGCCAGATATCAAGGTTCATCATGCCACAATGTACCTCAAGATATCCTTCCCGATTTTACAGTGCTCCGCCGCAGCTACATCCAGAAACTTGCTCAAATGCTGGACAAGGCTCGAATGGAGCTGGCTTCTGCACTTGACTCTGACTCTACAGGTGAGCTAGATCTACCCTCCCACATCCATCAATACCTAATGCCAGGCCTAGAGTTGCCCAATTTGGATGAGTTCTTGTTGTCTCCCTTCAGCAACCCCTATGATACTTTTGAGGGTCCTTCTGTTGATGGCTTCAATTTCAACACTGCTATCATGGATGCAGTTGATCTCTCTGATGCTGGATTTCCATAGTACCATGCACCCTCACTCCAAGTAATAGATCTTTTATCAATCAAGGGATCAGTGAAAATTTCCTATTTAGGAAATTCACTTTACCATGATGTGACCCCATAATGAAAGCTGTAGAGATGACTCTTGGGATCATATCCATATAAAAATTTCCTTATTTGGCCTAAAATTGAGCTCAGGAAATGCAAAAATACTTGAGCAATCAAGACTTCTAAAAGTGTAAAATGGCCATAAAACAGGACCCTAGTAAGCCTACTGTAGAGCAAGGGGGTCTGGGCTGGGAAATCCCGGACCAAGGGTAGGTAGGTAGGTTGGGCGATGAGGCTTGAAAAATATTTTTTGACCGACATATTGAGGACCCTCAAATGGTAGTCTAGCAGCCTTGTAGCACATAAATTATCATTACAACAGTCTCTGGTGGCATTAAATACACTATTGTGGACATATAGGCATCAGAAACAACACCTTTAGCCCAGGCTGCCCAGGGACACCCCCTAAATCCTAGGGGACCCTGAGGCTCCCTGGGCTCCCTGGGATCCCTGGGGATGATTTTAAGGGCCCTTAGAGCTCTATAATTTCACCCAGGGAGCCCAGGGATCCTGAGGGGATCCTGAGGCTCCCTAGGATTTGAGGGGTGTCTCTAGGCAGCCTGGGCATAGGAACTTTTTCCTGATGCCTATAGCAGTGCTGAACTCAATGCTGACATGATCTGCATGCCACTTGAATCTGAATTCTCAATTGCTCACTCATTTTTTATTGTTTATTGCTTTCTTTTTTACCACATAAAGATGTCTGAAAGTAATAGCAATCTGGTAACTCCTTACCAGTGGTAAGGAGTTTTGCTTATTCATGAATACCTGATGAATACATACTAACTCACCTCTGTAGAATCTGACCATTGATACAGGTGGCAAGGCATTATGCCTCAACAAATGAATTGGCATGGGCACAGGTGGGGTTACATAGACAAAACAGGTAGTTATTGGCATTATGACTGTGGAATCAATGTGGAATATGATTTTCTAATTTGTATTTTGATCCACAGTATCATACTCAATGTTTAAACTTTGGACTCAGTTGAGGGCTTTATAAGACTCCATTGAGTGTATAGTACTTGGGTAAAAGAGTTACGCAGTATTTAATTATCATAATCAATTTCCTTATTTGGATTACACATGACCATAAATATCATGTGGTGGTAGGTAGGTTCACAGT
Source organism: Collybiopsis luxurians FD-317 M1 (assembly GCA_000827265.1). Classification (NCBI taxonomy): domain Eukaryota; kingdom Fungi; phylum Basidiomycota; class Agaricomycetes; order Agaricales; family Omphalotaceae; genus Collybiopsis; species Collybiopsis luxurians. Next base: position 666,590 of record KN834756.1, on the reverse strand, counting down.
GGAGGCCCGAAAATAATTTTCTGACCTCTGGTATATAATTTTTTTTTCGGTCCCCCTTACTGTAGAGATACAGTGAAGAAAGCTCAAGGATTATACTATCCAGCTTTCAATAGTTCTCCCAGCAGGAAAAAGTCATTCAAGTGAGTACACTATAGCATATTCAACCATTTGTATTAGAGCATAGTGACATCACTTCAGTGTATGTATTATTGTATATTGACTGTAATACATGTATACTACAGAATCTCTCAGCGACTGGGGAGACTCCAATTTCGACTTTTGCCATACATGTTGGCTGAGGAAGCTGTTCTAAATAATTCAAAGTATTTTTCCATAAATTTTTGAAGACATCAGTGCCTTCCGTATGTGGCAAATTACCAAATATAGAAAAATTATTCTCAAAAAACTTCGAAATTAAGAGGAGCATTTTGAACTGTTGAGCAATTGAAGTGTTAATTTATAATTATTAATATAGTTCTGAAGGCCTCAGAAAAAAAAATCTCAGATCCTAGATATGAGTAGATCTTGCTCAATGTGCTGGAGAAAATCAGGAAAATTGACTTTGCAATGGACATGGAGGATGGAGTTTTGAGAGTTAAGACCTGAAAATTGCACATTAACATCTCCTAATGTATTCAAATGGTGGTCAGATATTATCTTGTTCCATCTCTGAAGTTGAGTTTTTCACATGTTCAAAATGTCTGAATCATTTTAGACCAACTTATTGCCTGTCTTGGATCAGGTACAAAATCATTGCAGCATGAACTCAGCATTCCATTTCATTCCATGCACTTGTAATGAGGTTCCTTCATGAATATGCATGCAGCAAAATTATGGGTGACTCAATTTCCATCATGTTGGAAAATTAAGTTGCGGGATGGTATCACAGAGGCATGATGTTTATTGTTGATTTACATGGGTATCAGATGTCTGGTTGCTTGGACAAGCGGCAGTATATTTAACTTGAGTCTGTGACCATCAATGTATGCCTGATGCCATGATAATGAACTAAATTTTTCATCGCTAGTAGTCATCTGTACGCCATTGCGGTTTGATCAAACAGACCGCGGAATTCTCAATATTTATTGATTGTTTCGGTCCTTTGAATTTCTAGGTCACAAAGATACATCAGTTTCAGGAGCCAATCGCTACACTATTACGGCAAGTCAGAGTGTTCACTCTATCACCTATATATCCTTTGACTCAACAATTCTCTCCAGATAATGTCGGTCAAGCAATTTTTGCCATCTGTAGGCTTGATTATTTGTTTTCAATATCATTCCGTCTGGCGTGTCATTTAACCGGGCCGAAGTTTCCAAGGTTCAGACACTGTGCCTCAACCTGACCTCATCTTCAATGGAAAGTTGCAGATCAATTTATACGGAGGCATATGCTTCATTTGATTTCCTGACTTTTCGGAGCTCTCAGTAACATCAAGTCAGAGACTCATCAATGCTCGTAATAGCGCATCGAGGTCAAACAGCAACGCAGCATCATTGCACTGGGTGTCTCATTCAGGCATAGCTGAATTTTTTAGGCCAGGAACATTGAATAACATGATGGCAAGAAGAAAAAAAAAAAAGACTTCTCACGCATTAGTATATGAGGAATTCGGCTTCACTCGGTTCCGCAGTCAAAGGTGTTCTGCCAGATTGAAGCTCATTTTTTCAGGCACGTCATTTTGACTGATTTGAAAGACCGCCGAAGTCCTCTCTTATCCTCTGTATTTAAAAGACAGTGCAAACATGGCAGATGTCCCGGCAAAAAGGATGAAGTTTCCATCCATAATCAAAGTTTTGTCTTTCTCTCTTCTTACAACCAAAGCCTCAGTCCTGGCTCGTCCAGTTTCAAAAGATACCAGCGTCGATAATACACTATCTGTCAGTGTTGATGAGGAATTTGGTGACGAGTGAGTTTGACAAGCTTGCCATTAATAAACATCTATCGAGACTCCTCAGTAATCTACATCAAGGGGATTCATTGCAAAACGGACGTGGATTGAACTCGTGAGCCATTTTAGATCATATACATCTCTACAATCTCAACTCCTGATTGGAAGGGTTGTATTCCCTTTTGGAGACAAGGACGTTGAAGTCTTTCCGAGGGATCGTGACAGAGTAAGTATGTGTTGTACTTTTTGACTTGTAATCGGTAAATCACACAATTATTAAGGGATTTCTACGATTTTTCCGACGCAAGCGCCAGTACAGCTGCGACTCAAACCACACCCACTGCACATGGTAGCTGCAGTGTTATAGACTCCCGTTAACCCAATCATGGTGCTAACCCACTGTAAATTTGCATGCTCAACACTCAGGTTAGGATAGCAACCATGTTCTCGCTATCCTTCGTTTCTTTACCTGCTCATGCATTTTTCCTGCATTATGTAAACTTTTTGTAGTATGTATGAAGATTTGCTCTGGTTGTAATGAATGACTGGATAATTTAGTTGTAAACTGGGAGGCAACATCATGGAAAGTTGAGAACAAGTTGACTGACTTGATCGGCTTTTTGGCTTGCCCTACAAGCTACTCCGCTACCTGCCACGTTTGACTTTTCCAACTGCCACAACCATTATCACACATTTTACATCGGTATTTGGAGGTGTAATACTCATTTTGGCTTTTCCCTGATGACTATGCTCCAGCCTGAGAAACACCACTAGACCTTTGTACTAGGCTACATTAGGAGCCTAGATAGTTTTGATAGAAGCAAAAATAAGTAGTAATTTACTGTTATGGAATGCTATACATTTGTTCTCAGCTCTTTCGAGGAACTTAGCCAGAATCCACAAGTAAAAATGTACCAAACTATCATTATCAAACATTACAGTCCCTTAGATAGTTTCTACATGTGCTCCAAGTTGAATTGCAGTGAGTACATGAACAGCAGAGGCGTAAAGCATCAACTTACAGAACTTGTCCGACCTGTCCAACTTGCCTGAAATAGCATGCCGCTGATGAAAATTTAGCTTGCGGCAAAAGCCGTCACAGCTTGCGACTTGCAACTTGGGCAGGCTTTTATATTAAGCCGGCAAACATTCGGCAGGGATAAATCGGGTCAAGTGCGGCAAGCAAACCTGAATGAATTGCAATGAATAGTAGTGAAAAGAAATCTTGAATTCAGATGGCTTCTTACAATTGAATTCCCAGGCGGTCGCAAGGTACTACTAGCGGCATCATGAACAGTGCAAGGTGTGAAGCCGCCCTCTTCATAGCATTTTCCTATAATTACCGCATGCTTTCGGTGATGTATGTTGTTTGGGATGATGTATGATCTCCCTACTTGGTGCTGTTTTGGGCCAAGGCAGCATTGGTTGATGGCGCAATGGGTGCCTTTCATATGATCATCTACCGGCCAGTAGCTGGTGATGATACAAATACAGAGTAAATATAAGACAATGCACTTCAACACGATAAGTATCTAATCAAGACTCAGGTGATATCAATGCTCCGGTCTAGTTGCAGATATTAGAATATCCTGCCGGGATTGTCCGGCCAAGCGTGAAAGCCGTGGCTCACGGAAATGATGGTACAGCACAGGTTTGAGCTTGCCTACATTGGACCAACTATGAACAACGGTGCTATTATACAAAATATTATGGAATGACAAGTTCTAAATTATAAACCTGCCTTGCGACTGAAAGCTCAAGCACCATAACAATAGGCTTTAGGTGACTGAGACTTTGCAATGTGATGGCCTCACTGGTTAGAGATAACTTACCTGCTTTATTAAAAGCTCAGGCACCATGACAACAGATTTTAGTTGACTCAGACTTTGTAATGTGACGGCCCGTTAATCAAGACTTAGCTGATGTCACTGCTCTGTTCTAGTTGCAAGTATTTGATGAACACATTTGACCTCGATATCTGTGCAGGACTCAAACTGGAAATCTATTTTACAAATCTTATGCAGTGTTATCTCTATGTCCAGCAAAAGAAGGAAGATTTAATCAGAAACAGATGCTCGAATCATTCATTTGACAAGATCTAGCTGTCAAAATGAATGTCAAGACTTTGAGGAACTCGATCAAATTGGGACATTGTATTTAGAAAGTAGACAACCAAGTTCATGACAACTCCGCAGCAGTCTCCAAACTTGATGCATAGTGGGCCAATGCTAATGTGTAGCAGTGGGACTTGTGCCCTTTTCAGTAATGAGACAAATTACTTAGTGGATCATCAATGTAATGAAAACAAACTAAAATTGTATAGGTTGTGAGAATTAGATCAATTCAAAATTGTCTGTTTTGGATCAGGCACAACATTGTTGAGACATAAACTCGGCATTCCATTCCGTTCCATGCACTCGTAATTGGACTGGAAAATAGTGAATTCCCTGGGCTATGTACATTGGCTAAAAGTGGCAGCATGGGCAGGGAGCCGAGAGTAACAGTGCTTTCGCGGCAGCCAAAAGTAAGGAGACAGTAATATATTGTATGTGTCCGAGCCGGACAGTCTGAAAATCAGCATTAATTGATCACATCGTTACCAAAACAGACCTTGCAGGTAGGTTCTCGATATAAAAGAGTGCATGTCTTGGAATTGTGCTGCAGCCGTCGCTAGCATGGGGATCACTTTTGCGGGAATATCATTATTTTCCGTGCAATTTGCAGTCTTGGGCCCCATTATCAGTTTTGCGGTAAGCGTGCTCTCAGCTTATTTCATATTTCTCATTGTCTATACGATGTTACAGCTTGCGATCGCTCTCTTTGGTAAACTTTCCCGTCGTTCATTGCTGGCACCTGTCATTGATGTTTTGTTAAGGTTTCTATACCCTACTCTTTGGATTATCTTGCTACTTGCTTCACAAGAACAGAAACATTGGCCACCGAAAGCTGCATCTTACTTGGACCATTGCTCTATTCTTTATTTCCACGTTGGGAGGACTAATTAATGCGGCAAGTGGCCTCGATGATCTGGTTGTGGCATATACTGCCCTCCTGACTCAGGATGCCGACCCGTTCTTTGACTTTCTTTCACAAAGTAAGAGGGAGACTGTCATGGTGTAAGAGTTTACTTTTCTATCCTGTTTACTTTCCCATATTCACTTGGTTCTATTCAGAGGATTAGCCTATACATGCATGATACTTACAAAGTAAGTGATAGAAATGATCCTCCATTTGTCTGTTTGTTCATCCACATATAGCGCCATTGCAGACTCTGTCCTTGTAAGTCAATGTCAAAAAGTGTCTAGATAAATATAGAAGTGATCCATATGAACCCAGATTCATCGCATCTATTTGGTATGGGGATCTAATATCTGGATTGCAACATTTCCAATTCTAGCATCCCTGGCAGTTAATGGTATGTGCTTGAATGACCAATGTTGTCCATACATTAATTGACTATGATATAGTGGAGGGGCTTGCGGCAACTATCATGAGGACAAAGGGATTTTCGAACTCAGCAATTCCGGCAAACTATACACTGGAGCTCAAGGGAGTCAACTACCACCTTGGATTCTATTATGCCAATGCCGCTCTTAATCTGCTGTACACTTTGATGATAGGTTTGTATTCAATGGATTATCTATCTTAAACAGTATGTTCACTCTGTCCAACAGCTGGACGTATCTGGTGGATGGGAGTGCGGACAAGCAAATCATTTGGTCAAGAACGTACTATCAATAAGAGATACAAGCAAATAATTTTAGTCCTGTATGTGATTCGGGCACCCATATATATATAATACGCCTGATTATCTTACAGGATAGAATGCGGGATGATTTACCCACTCACACTGATTGCACATGCCGCCTTGGAAGGAACTACTGAAAGGATTTCTATTCCTGTCAATCTAACACCAACAGTAATGGAGATGGCGGTGAGATTTCTCATTCTGAAAGTGCACCTCATGCTTAATGCTTTTACAGGGTATTGCTCCAACCTTGATTATTTTACACACATGCTTGGGAAGAACCATCAGCCAGAAGGTCATTGATTCCCAAAATACTGCCTTTTCGACCTCTTCCATGAAATACTCTTCAAAGCAAAGATCAGGACCAATGGGTGGCAAAAATATTTCAAGTCTTGTCAATTTTCAGACTGCATCTCATAATGAGTCTGTAGGACAGTCAGAGCACATTGCAGAGGTTGCGATAGAAATGAAGAGGATCACTGCCGAGGTGTAACATCCTTTCTATTTGACAGTCCTTTAGGAAGTAGGCAGTTCTATAGCTTTCACATGCTCTATCTACTACATGGATCAAGATCCATTTGCTATTTTTTTCTGGTGTTAGTAATATGATTTGATATTTATGTAGGATTGGGAATTGTCTCGACCGAGACTCCCAGATCAGACTATAGTAAACAGAAAAGATCTGTAGTTGAGTTTTACTGACATTGCGATGCATACTGTACCATTTCGAAAGGAAGTTCAGTCATACATCATTGGCCAAAAAATCCTACATCAGTTTTGATTTTTTCTCAATTTTTGGATTTTTTTTTTTGTATTTTTTATCAACCAAATTTCTTGAATTAATGAACTTCCATTTGAAATAGCACAGTATAGCTGTTCAGCCAAGTACCCCATGTGTTGATTGCACATTGGTAGTACGCGAGTGGCCGTTTGTAGCTTTTCCCATCATTGTACCACAGGAAACGGAGAAAACTAGCAGTACATATATAATATCAAAACATACGGAGTGGTAGTATATCGGTTAGTACATGCGCCTGTATTGACATAACGTATGTTTTTTTTTTTTCAGCGCTTGGCTCAATGTGGGTGCTAAACAAGCCACGACCCCTTCCTTGGTGTACATGACGAGCGCAAAGGCTCAAGCAGCCAAAGACAAGGTAAGAGCCACAGCTACATCAGGAAGTTATATTTATACCTTGTAGGGCAATACCTCTTTCAAAAACGGCGACTATTAGTCTGCAATTGGGCACTACTAGTGTTGCCGCGGCTTGTAAATAAGCCGGCTATTAGCCGGAGCCGAGCCGGTCAGCCGGCGGGCACCCTCATATGAGCCAGCTTCCCACGGCTCCTAGCTGAATGCTGCGGCTTGGAGCTGGCTCGCAGTCGACTCCTACCAGCTCGATTGCCAAACATTGCCCAACTGTTTCCAAATCCATTTTCAAATTGTACTTATCATCTTTGGGCTTACTTCAGAGACCCTTTCCTCAGTGCATTGCAAATATCGAACATTTTTCAACATCGATTCAGTGAAGTCAAGTCATACAGTTTTGTTTTATGTAAGGGCATTGTATGGCATCAATATAACGTTTGCTGAGAAAATTTTGCCGTAACCACATCAAGCAACGTAACAACGTCAGTTCACAGCATCCGCTAAGCGCTCATTCGAGGCTTAGGACCCTGTATAGTTCACTCACGTTTGTTCTGACTGGCGCAGGCAATCATTGTAGAAATATTTTATGTTAATTTTGGAGGGAATTTTTCTTTCGGCTGGCCAGCTTGAAGTCGGCTTGACCCCAGCTCAAGTCAGCTCAAGCCAGCTCATTCCGGCTAAGCGTGAGAGCCGCGGCTACGTAAGTCGACTTGCGGCTAGCCGAGCCGCGGCAACACTAGGCACTACACCCAAGCTATCCTAGAAGATTCCTCAGATTGGACTTTTCCCTTGAATAGAGCTGCCGCGTATCTCAAGCTAGGCAAGTACGCTCTATCTTGGAAATTTTCTTTAGATAGCATACTAACGATTGCGCGTGCCTGTGAACAGGAATGAAGACGCTGAGAGGGATTGTACAAGCGTCTTGAATCTCAACAAGTCTAATGTTAAAGCGTTGTTTCGACGGGCTCAGGCTAGAAGGGCACTAGGAAAGCTGGATGATGCACAAAAACGTGTGTGTACATCGCTGCTCTCAATTGCAAAGTGTATTGACCGAATTTTTTTTTGCCTAGACCTCGAACTGGCTGCGTCTCTAGATTCGTCCAACGAGTAGGTGAAGAACGAGCTGAGTTCAATAAAAGATCGAATTTGGAAATTTTCTTCGTCGGATGTGGTCCATCCGCTGAGGAGACGTGTACCAATCAAGATCATCGAGCCACCGACGAAAACTAAACCAGCACCGTCACCGTCGCCAACACGATCTTCGACCTCTACTCGTGAAGCTACAGTAAAAGAAAAGCCTTCGTCGATCACTCGGACTATTTCCAAACCGAACGTGGTGTCCACCCCCACCTCGCGGTCTCCTGCTACATCCACTGTTGCTACACCGCACCCACCCTCAACCGTACCGCCGCCGTCCTCTTCCTCACCCGCATCTCTATCCTCTTCATCCTCATCAGTACCAAAATCGCCCCCAGTAGTCCCAGCTGCAGCACCAAAACTAGCCGCGGAAGCACCCAAGGCGGCTGCGGAACCAGAACCCTCGACATCCTCGACATCCCTCCCCCACGACATCCTTCCAACAAGCCAAACGCGCGCGCGACGAAAACGTGTCCAAGGTCAGCCGCGTAGGCGGAGAAATATTCTGTGCGTCGGGGAAGAATACGATTTTCAACACGAGGACATCGAGTGTAGAGGAAGTTGTCGGAGATGGGAACGGGGGAGAGAGTTCATCTCCTGCTGCTCTGGAGGATAATGTTAATTATTGTTGGGGATCCGGCGTGAGCTTGGGCACGAAGATTTCGACGCTGTTCGAGTTTACGAGGGGTTGGGATCGGTTGGCGCAGCAGGGGGGAGAAGAGTTGGCAAGAAAGGTTTAGGTATATTATGGTGGGTACTTGTTCGTGACGACGTTGGATCCCCCTCCGACCTCTGAAATCTTGTCTCTCCATAGGCAATCGGCCCTTACCCAACTAAGTTTCAAAACTCTCTCGAACCTCCGGTGCTTATGCGGATATTCAAGACGTTCCGTGCGGCGTTGGATGAAAATAGTCCGAATTCATCTTTGTATTCCTCCGCCTCCGCTTCTGTCTCCCCTGCTGCAGCCCAGAACCAGGCGTATACCAACGTCACCTCTCTTATTACTACTGTCCTTCAGGTGTTGCTCCAAGTCTGCCGAATTCGAACCAGGCATATACCAACGTCATCTCTCTTATTTCTATCGCCCTTCAGGCGTTGCTCCAAGTCTGCCGAATTCACACGGTCGCGATGTTTTTGAGGAGCGGGGAGAGGGAGATGATGAGGGGTGTTGTTGGAGAGGTTTTCAGAGCTTCGGAGCGAGGATTGGATGGGGATGGGGAGAAGGATAGGGATACGTGGTTGGGCATGAGCATGAACTTCTGGTCTGTTCGAATGGTGGGCGAGTGCGGGAAGTGTTGGAGGATGGATTGTCTGGGATGGGATGGAATTTGGACCTTGGACCTTGGAATCTGGATCGGGGCCCTTGAAGGCGAGATAGGATTGGATGGGTATGTTGTCTATTGGATCGCGAGTCATTTGAGCGGAGGTTTAATCGGCGTAGAGTAGGTGTGTTGATGTTACGGTTACGGTACACTTTTGCTGAAATGCTCGACGAGGGTGCGCGTGCTCTACTTCTTTGTATTCTCAATACTGATATATATAAAGTTATGAAGTGTACTTATCAAAGCAGGATTGGACTGCTTTATTACGGTGGTATCTACCGTGAGCCTCTAGGCTCTCGTTGTTTACTGCTCAGGCTCTAGTCGATTATGATGGCAGTCATTTATGTTGGATGTTTTCGAATCGTAACCAATACACTCTCGACCTATCCGGTTCAAAACAATCGACACCTTTCATCTTCCCTTTCTCGTAGTCCTGCATTAGCAGTGGTCCCCTACGCTTATATACAAGTTATATTCGGTATCGTTGGAATCATTTGCCCCGTAGAAATGAATCGATACCAGATTTCCCTACGAATCAATTTACATTGAATTGAATCATGGGATTCGTTCTCGTGAACAGTAAATATATCCGATCATGACGGTGTGCCGTAAGGGGAGCAGGGAGTATATAAGAGAACAGGCTCATTGCCGGATTCCCATATTTACGCAACATGCAACCCAGACGCGTCCATCAAGACAAAGAAATCATTTTCCAAAAGAAGACTGAAAACCACGAGGCTAGTTCTGCCGAAGCTTATCCCGTAACTTATACTGCTGGTCCGGACTATGCCTCAGCTCCTCCTGAAAACTCCAGAGAATCCTCCGCTTCCGCTGGAAGTTTGGTTGGCATTACAACTCCCACAGTAATAGATCGCCATTCAACTCCTAGGGCTGGGTTTCAGTACACTTATACCCCTACCACCGGTTTGAACTCTCTTTTGTTTAATGTCTGCCGAAACTAGGTTTGAGACATGTTTCAGATGAGATTTCACTACCCCAAGAGCATCGCATTACAAGTGTAGAGCAAAACAAAGAGTGAGTAGACCGACATCTGACTTGACATTCTCCAATGTATGAGTCCAACATTAATTTTCAATAGAAGTCTGGCCATACAGCAAATTAAAAACAGGTAAGAATTATATAAAAGCAGGAAAACCTTGTGATGTATTTTTCGGTACCTTGTGCAGCATCTTTCCATATGCATCAAATTTTACTATTGACGGAGGGAACTTCATTGTAGGAGATGTTCAGATTGGTGGTAAGCTGCAAAGCTATCAATTTACAGCCAGTTATTGAAGTGAAATTCAGCATCCAACTGGGACATTCTTGCAAAGATGCCTTATTCTTCTCAGGCATTATTTGATACTGATATAGGTGCCCAACTTGCCCGCAGATTCTGCAGCCCAGGCACAAGAATACATGTTCTAGCCAGTGTTGAACAATGGGCTATTTCTCTGAATCCTTTCAGTGCTTCAGGGTACTGGATTTCTGGTATGGCCGGAACAGGCAAAAGTACCATTGCAATGTCTATATGCCAGAATTTAAAAAACAAAGGGCTTCTTGCTGGGTCCTTTTTCTGTTCCCGACAAATACCTGAATGTAGGGATTACCGGTTGATTGTTCCCACTTTGTCTTATCAGCTAGCCAAGTTCTCTGGAGCATTTGCTACTGCTCTGAAAAATATATTGACCAGAGACTTGGACCTTGCTACCAAAAGACCAGTAGAGCAAGTTGAATACCTGTTAGTTGAACCATGGAATGCAGTTTCAGACATGTTTAAAAAGGCACATTTCATTCCAGTGTTTGTGATTGATGCACTGGATGAGTGCAGGGATATTTCAATTATGCTGAAGGCTCTGGTTGAAGCCATCCAGTGCAATAAGCTCAAAGGGATGAGATTTTTATTTACCAGTCGCCCAGAGCAAGAGATTAATGAGAAGATGTGTAATACAGCTGTCAACTTGCAGCCAATTTCCCAAGTAAAAGAGTTTATTCTCCATCAAGTGGAAGAAAGTCTGGTCAAAACAGATATTAGAGTCTATATCAAAAATGAGCTAAAGAGTATATCACTAACTGATCAGGAAGTAGAGTCTCTGACAATGCTATCTGGAAAGCTGTTCATTTATGCTGCAACAGTGATTAAGTTTGTACAGAGTACCAAAAGTATCTCAAGAAAGAAAGCAAGACTTACAAACACACTTAAACATGGCGAAAATCCAGAAGACCTGAAAAAGCTTTGTGCTGGCATTCTGGAAAATGCAATTGTCCAAGAGCATGTTCCAGATAGTGAAATTAAGGAGGATTGGAAAATTATTCATACTGTCATCTCATTGGGAAAGCCTTTGTCATGCAATGCAATTGCTGAATTAATGGGGCTGGATGCAGATATTGTGCTAGATTTGATAAGCAGACTCCAAGCAGTCTTCTTCATCTCTGAGAGAAGTAGAGCTGTTTTCACTTTTCATGCTTCATTTCCGGAATTTCTTGCTAAATATGCTAGCTTACCAGAACTAGCTTATAACGCAGGCCTAGAGCATTATTCCTTAAGCAATATATGCTTTAGAATATTGGAGGACCTTCATTTCAATATGTGCGGCCATCCTTCTTCATTTATACCTGATATAGAGGTAAAAGGTTTCAAGGAAAGAGTTACTTATGTGATTAGAGAGGCTCTGCAATATGCTTGTGAATATTGGAGCTTTCACTGCCTCCAGTGTACAATTGATGAAGATGTTGTGGAACTGTTGAGCAGATTCATAAAAGTTAAGGCAATCTACTGGATTGAGGCTATGAGTATACAAGACCAACTGCAGAAGTGTGGAGAGACTTTGGAGCTAATGATCAATGTGAGTTGAGACACTGAATAAGCTACATTCAAGTATTAACAGTACTATTTGTTATAGAGATTTTTGCAGAATAAAAAAAGGACATCAACTACTGCTCTACTGCAGAATCTTCGCAATCTGCTCATGGTATTTAGCAGCGAGGAAGTAAAAGGAAAAACTCCACATTTGTATCTTAGTGTCCTGCCATTCTGGGCAGAACTAGGGGACTATGAACCCCACGTTACTAGAGGGATTATCATTGAGAAGAAAGTATTGACAATCCAAACCTATGCTTTGGCATCATTCAAGACACAGTCAAAAGTGCAAAACATTGCATTCTCACCTGATGGAACTAGAATTGTTGCAGGCCTTGAGGATGCAACTGTTAGAATTCTGGATGCCACTACAGGGGCCCAGTTGTGTGATCCTTTACAAGGCCATAGAAGTATAGTCACTTCAGTAGCATTCTCACCTGATGGAAGCAAGGTTGCAACAGGCTCATGGGATAACACAGTCAGGATGTGGAATGCTGCTACAGGTGCACCATTGGGTAATCCACTGAGGGCTCATAAAGGGTTGGTCATGTCTGTGGAATTTTCACCTGATGGTGAAAGAATTGTGTCTGGCTCTGATGATACCACACTGAAAATCTGGGATGTAACTACAGGAGCACAACTGGGTGTAACTCTGCAGGGTCATAAATATCAAGTAACATCAGTAGCATTCTCACCAAATGGAGCCAGAATTGTTTCAGGATATAAAGATAAAACAGTAAGAGTTTGGAATACCACTACATGGGCCCAAACAGGTGGATCTCTACAAGGGCATGAAGACTGGGTCACTTCTGTGGCTTATTCTCATGATGGAAACAGAATTGTGTTAGGCTCTGATGATAGAACAGTGAGAATTTGGGATGCAAGTATGGGTAGCCAGTTGGTTACATTAGAGGGCCATGAGAGTCGGATAACCTCAGTGGCATTTGCTCCTGATGGAACAAGAATTGTGTCAGGTTCATGGGACCGTGTAGTGAAAATTTGGAATGCTGTATCAGATACCTGGTTGAGTAATTCTCTATAGGGCCATGAAAATCAGGTAACTTCAGTGGCATTTTCACCTGATGGAACCAGGATTGTATCAGGATCTAGTGATGGAACAGTGAGGATCTGGGATGCTGATGTTCCCATTAAAGTGGATGATTCTCTACAGGGTCACAAGTATCAAGTGACTTCAGTGGCATTTTCTCCCATTGGGACTAGAATTGTCTCAGGCTCTAGGGATGGAACAGTAAGAATTTGGGATACCATTTCAGGTGCACAAATTGGAGATTCTCTTCAGGGACATGAAGATTGGGTAACTTCAGTTGACTTTTCAGCTGATGGAGTCAGAATTGCATCAGGATCGCATGATGGCACAGTAAGAATCTGGGAAGTTGCAACAGGTAGACCATTAGGGGATCCTTTATATGACCATGATATGTTGTTCCACAAAGACATGGTGACTTCAGTATCCTTCTGTCCAAATAAGAGTAGAGTTGCTTCTGGAACCATGAGAGGGAGAGTGTACATCTGGGATCTTATAGAGGATGCCCATTTAGAGAATCCCTCGGATGACCTAGGATTTGTGAAAATTAATGCTGTTGCTCACAAGCAAGAAACATATGAGGGATATCAGATAACTTCAATAGTATTTTCTCCTGATGGTGCCAAAGTTGTATCGGGCTCTGGGGATAGGAAAATTAGATTTTGGGATGCTACTACTGGTGCAAGGTTGGGCAATACACTAGAAGGCCATACCGATTGGGTAACTTCTGTAGCATTCTCACCAGATGGAATGAGAATTGTGTCAGGTTCTGATGATAGAACAATCAGAATTTGGGATGCTACTACAGGTTCCCAATTAGGAGCTACCTTACAAGGACATGGAGATGCCATCACTTCAGTGACATTTTCTCCTAATGGAGCTTGTATTGCATCAGGCTCTAGGGACAGAACAGTGAGGATCTGGGATACCATTACAGGTGCACAGATGGGCAATTCTCTGTGGGGCCATGAAGATTGGGTGACCTCAGTAGCATTTTCCCCTGATGGGACTCAAATTGTTTCGGGCTCCAATGATAAATCAGTGAGAATTTGGGATGCTAGTGTAAAAGTACAGTTACCTAGCTCTTTTCAAAGTCAGGAAGATTCAGGAACTTCAGTCCTATCTTTTCCCTTGGGGTCCGACACTGTATCAGGATCTGACAGCAACACAGCCCAGCCTACTGGAAGCTCCCATGGCTTTCCATCACAAGATTTCAGTGTTTACAACTCTTCCGATCTCTTTCCATTGTCTGGTATGCTTATTTTACTACCAGTTTTCAATAATGATTCATGACTTTTGCTTTCAGATCATCAAGATTGGACTCTAACTTCTGAGGGATGGATCAAGTTTTCCAGACATCCACATCCTATTGTGTGGATCCCTCCTCCCTATCGCAACCATCAGTGGACGCCCAGAACTATGTTGATCATATCCCCCCATGGATATACCAAGCTGTCTTTTCAAAACTGTGTATTTGGAACCCAGTGGGCAACTTGCATTGAAGATATGTGACTCAAGTCTTAGATTTGTCAGACTGCACAGGATCCTGAATACAGATCCAGTGGCTTGAATATGTCCTTTTAGTTTGCTTCTATCAAACTGTTATTCAAGTGTAATGTATAACCTGAATATATTCTGGTATGAGGCAAGAACCATTAATGGCTTGCCGTTGAATCCTAGGACTATTAGATGTATTAAGTGTTTAGCATTGTTCCGTGCCGAGCCACCCATTATAATGTCGGTATCTCAAAACATAGTAAGAAATTGAGGCCAGCTGAATTGCTACATTTCAGTTATGCTAAATGTGTTTGTATGCCGCAGTATGCGTCATTCAATTTCACCGAAACGTTCATATTCTGAATTATTGGTTTTCGGTAACTTATTCCACCGAGCGGAATTTTTTCCACTTCTGGGGTGGTTGCAGCTTGGTTCAACAATTGAATTGGATGATGAATTTGTAATGGAATAGCAGTGATGTAATTACACTATATATTGCAATGCTCTCCTTAAGGCCTTAATTAAGGATACCAGCTCAAGTTAGGGTCTTAGGGCTTGATAGACATTAAATTAAATTCAATTTAAGGCCAATTTAATGGCGAACGCTGTATATTGGTATCAGCAACATTTCACTGTCAATAGTCAAGGATCAGCCCCATATTGACTAGGACCGAATTTGTGACCATTGACCACAAAACCTTATTGTGGGTTAGGTGCGCACTAGTGCCTCTGAGCTATTAGGCTCGGAATGATGAAAATAAAATAAGTAATTGTCTAATAGTCTATTATTGTCGGCCTTCAGAATAGGCCTTTTATACTCTACAGTAGGTATTCTAGAACTATCTACAAGGTAAGTACAAGTTCTACAGTGTTCCATGTATCACTAATACTGTAGTAATTGTTTGAGTAATATATAAAAAAGTATTACTTGGCCTCATACTGGAGTTGCTAGTTCCAGTCAAAGCATCGGATCACAACAGACCTTGGCATTACATTACATTTCATACCCTCATAATTTCAATGACTATTTTGAATATTTAACACAGCATATAAAGAAAGCAGCATGGTATATCCTGTAAGTCTTACAAGTTCAATGGTACTATAGATACCTTGCAGAATGATTTTTCTAGTGTTGAATGTCCATTGTTCACCAAATACACAATTTTCCAATGATAGTTTATTATATCCTTGGGTGGAAATGATACACATTGTCTGGGGGGTCCACAAATGCCTTCGGTAGACAGGAGGGATCCAAACAATAGAATGAGTTTTGTTTGGAAACTTGATCCATCCATCAGGAGTGATGGTCCAGTTTGCAAGGTCTAGATTAGGAATTAATAACTTAGATAGATATTACAGGGATTGGAAAAAATATATACATACCGGACAGGGGAACAGAGCTATGGAAAGTAAGATTTGGGCTAGGGAGGGCTCGGGATGTTGCAGGCTGAACTGAATTTTCTGTTAATGAGACAATAATTCCGGTTCTTTCAGGTGCAAGTGTAACTGAATTCACTGGATATCCAGGATTCTTTGCAGAACCATGAAACTGTACACCCCTATTAGCATTCCAGATTCCCACAGTTGAATCCCAAGAGCCTGACACAATTCTTGTTCCATCAGGAGAAAATGCTACCGAGGTCACCTGCTCGTCATGGCCATGGAGTGAATGACCCAGCTGTGCATGTGTAGTAGCACTCCAGACCCTCACTATTTTATCCTTAGAACCTGATACAATTCTGAGTCCATCACGAGAAAATGCTACTGAATTTACTGCATCCCTATGACCCTGGAAAGGATTTCCCAGCTGGGAACCAGTAGTGGCATCCCATATCCTCACTGTCCTATCAAGAGATCCTGACACTACCCTTGTTCCATCAGGAGAAAAAGCAACTGAAGTCACTGCATCTTCATGGCCATATAGAGTTCTACCCAAGTGGGAGCCTGTAGCAGAATCCCATATTCTTATTGTGTTATTATCAGCGCCTGACACAATTTTGGTTCCATTGGGAGAAAACGCAACTGAAGTTGTTAAGCTTGGATGTCGCTGTGAAAAGATTTTGAGTATATCAGCATAGACATCTTTTTTTGAAGTGCTATTATGGGAGCTGGATGATCCAATTGAGAATATCCCTGAATGATCTATATTGTGATCATCCTGTTCTACATTAGCAGCTCCGCTTGCCTGTGTATCTATAGTGGCATCCCACACCCCCACATCAAGAATGAAATAGGCTGATGCAATCTTAGACCCATCAGGAGAATATGCAACTGAAGTGACCCAATCTATATCACCCTTTTTAGTTTGACCCAACCGTACATGTGTATTAGCATCCCAGATTCTTATTGTACTATCTTCAGATCCTGACACAATTCTTGTTCCATCAGGAGAAAATGCTACTGAAGTCACCTTGTTTCCATGACCCTGTAGTGGAGCACCTAACTGGATACCTGTATTGGCATTCCAAATTCTCAGTGTTCTATCATGAGAACCTGATACAATCCTGGTACCATCAGGGGAAAATGCAACTGAATTTACCCAATTGTCATGTCCTTGAGGAGGGTCACCTAATTGAGCATTTGTAGTGGCATCCCAGACTCTTACTGTTTTATCCTTAGAGCCTGATACAATTCTGGTTCCATCACGAGAAAATGCTACTGATGTTATTGCATTTTTGTGTCCCTGAAGTGAGGCACCCCAATGTACACCTGTACTGGCATCCCAAATTCTGATTGTTTTATCCCAGGAGCCTGACACAACTTTAGTTCCATCTGTAGAAAATGCAACTGAAGTTACCCAATCTTTATGACCATGCAGTGAATCACCTATTTGGTAACCTGTAGTGGTATCCCATAGTCTTACTGTTCTATCATGAGAACCTGACACAATCTTAGTTCCATCAGGAGAAAAAGCCACAGATGTCACAAAATCTCTGTGTCCATATAGGGGGTTCCCCAATTGAGACCCTGTAGTGACATCCCATATTCTCACTGTTTCATCATGAGACCCTGATACAATTCTGGTTCCATCAGAAGCAAATGCCACAGAAGTTACCCAATTGCTATGACCAAGTAAACAATTAGCTAACTGTTCTCCAGTATTAGCATCCCAGACTCTCACAGCTTTATCTCGGGAGCCCGACACAACTTTAGTTTTATTGAGAGAAAATGCCACAGAAGTCACCCAGTCCATATGGCCTGGCGCAGAGCTGCACACCTGTTCACCTGTAATGGCATTCCAAATTTTCACCACTTTATCCCAGGAGCCTGATGCAAGTCTAGATCCATCAAGAAAGAATGCCACTGAACTTACTACACTTTGGTGGCCCTGTAGAGGATTGCCTATGGGTGCACCTGTATTGGCATCCCAGATTTGGACTGTTCAATCTTCAAAACCTGAAGCAATCCTAGTTCCATCAGGAGCGAATGCAACAGTTGGAACTACAGAGGGTGTCTTGATTGATGCTGTTGCATAGGTCTGCGCTGTTAACAACTTCTTCCGAACATGAATCCCCCTTTGAATATATGGTTTGCATCCCCATTTATTCTCCCAAAATGGCAAAATGCTAATATATAAATGTGGTGTTTTTCCTTTTGCTTCACCACTTCCAAACATGATCAGTAAATTCCGGAGACTTTGCAATATGCCAATGATCACTTGGGTTATTGTTGGATTTTTGACTTACCTGGGCTTACCTTAGATCTCTGTACCGCATACCCTGAGTCATAGCGTAGTACCACGTAGTAACTCCAGACGGTCCGTCCACGCACGCCACCGGTTGTCCAACCAGAAGCCAAAGACCGAGACTGAGCTCTTTCTGAATCGTTCTCTTAGCCGCGTCACGCTCAGTACAGTCGCAAACGTGAACGAGGACACACACAGCGTACACAAAAGCTGTATGTAGAAAGGTACAACTTTACATTCGTAGTTGTACGTCATTGAACAGGTGTGGAATAAATTCAGCACAAGCGTAAAGGTAATACACCTACTTTTACCTATCAAACTCTTCTGGATCCCTGGGTCTCGAACCGCTAAACAACAAAACATCCAAACGACGATCCCTCCTATCCCTAGTTCCTCCACATCCCACTATAAAGTTCCTCCACCGTTCAAACCTCATGCTCATTCACTTGAGCATACTCAACCACGTATCCCTATCCTTCTCCCCATCCCCATCCAATCCTCGCTCCGAAGCTCTGAAAACCTCCACAACAACATCCCTCATCATCTCCCTCTCCCCGCTCCTCAAAAACATCGCGACCGTGCGAATTCGGCGGACTTGGAGCAGCGCGTGGAGGACGGTTGATATAAGAGAGGCGACGTTGGCGTGCGCGCTCTTCTGGTTTGCAGGAGGGGAGACAGAAGTGGGACCGGCGGCGGAGGAATTCGGAGATGAATTCGGACCATTTTCATCCAATGCCCCACGGAATGTCTTGAATATCCGCATGAGTACCGGAGGTTCGAGAGAGTTTTGGAACATATTAGGGTAAGAAGAAGGATCGATTGCCTATGGAGGGACATCGAAGGTCAGAAGGGGGTCCAAAGTCGTCACGGACAAGCACCCACCATGATATACCTAAACCTCTCTTCCGCCAACCCTTCTTCCCCCTGCTGCGCCAACCGATCCCAACCCCTCGTAAACTCGAATAGCGTCGAAGTCTTCGTGCCCAAACTCACGCTGGATCCCCAACGATGATCAGCATTATCGTCCCGAGCAGCAAGAGATGAACTCTCTCCCTCGTTTCCATCTTCGACGACTTCCTCTACACCCGATGTCCTCGTGTTGAAAATCGTATTCTTCCCCGACGCACGAAATATTCCTCCGCCTACGCGGCTGACCTTGGACACGTTTTCGTCGCGCGCGCGTTTGGCTTGTTGGAAGGATGTCGTGGGGGATGTCGAGGATGACGAGGGTTCTGGTTCCACAGCCGCCTTGGGTGCTTCCGCGGTTGGTTTTGATGCTGCAGCTGAGGCTACTGGGGGTGATTCTGGTACTGGTGGGGATGAAGAGGATAGAGATGCGGGTGAGGAAGAGGACGGCGGCGGTGTGGTTGAGGGCGGGTACGGTGTTACAGCAGTGGATGCAGTAGGCGGCGAGGTGGAGATAGCCGCCAAATTCGTTTTGGAAACTGCTTGAGATGTCAAAGGGGGTTTTTCTTTTAGCGTAGCTTCACGAGTAGAGGTCGAAGATCGTGTTGGCGACGGTGACGGTGCTGGGTTAGTCTTCGTCGGTGGCTCGATGATCTTGATTGGTACACGTCTCCTCAGCGGATGGACCACATCCGACGAGGAAAATTTCCATATCTGATCTTTTATTGAACTCAGTTCGTTCTTCACCGACTCGTTGGACGAATCTAGAGACGCAGCCAGTTCGAGGTCTAGGAAAAAAAAATTCGGTCAATACACTTTGCAAACGTTTGAGAGCAGCGGTGTACACACACCTTTTTGCGCATCACTCAGCTTTCCTAGTGCCCTTCTAGCCTGAGCCCGTCGAAACAACGCTTTAACATTAGACTTGTTGAGATTCAAGACGCTTGTACAATCCCTCTCAGCGTCTTCATTTCTGTTCACAGGCCATCGTCAGCTTGGCTAGCTTGATATCTAGAGACAATTTACAAGAACAGAACGTACTTGCCTAGCTTGAGATACGCGGCAGCTCTATTCAGAGGAAAAGTCCAATCTGAGGAATCTTCTAGGATAGCTTGGGTGTAGTACCCGATTGCAGACGGATAGTCACCATTTTTGAAAGAGGTATTGCCCTACAAGGTATAAATATTGCGTTCTGATGTAGCCGCTGCTCTTACCTTGTCTTTGGCTGCCTGAGCCTTTGCGCTCGTCATGTACGCCAAAGAAGGGAATGTGGCTCGTTTAGCGCCCACATTGAGCCAAGCGCTGAACCAAAAAATTCATAACTCCCTGGCTGGGAGTCGAACCCAGCTTTCGCGCGACCAATTACTGTTCAACTCTCAAATCACTGCATGACAGGCGCGTGTACTAACCGATATACTACCAGGGACTTCAACTTTCGTGTTATAAGCTACTAGTTTTCTCCGTTTTTCTCATAAGTGTGGTACAATGACAGGAAAAGCTACGGTGCGTCGACTTCGCCGTCGGTAGCGTGGGATTTAACTCGTCTGGTGTGGAGGAGCGGACCCGTCGCCCAAGCCCCGCAAGAGCTCAAGCCACAGAGCGGTTACGCCTGCGATGGGGGCTTGGTTTTTCCCTAGTGTCTTCCCTCCTTAGAGGGAGAAGTGTCAGGAGGCCACACCCTCCCCCCTTATTTATTACTTATTCGGGTCCCCCGACCGAGCACGTCACTACATAACTTCCTACCTCATAAATACACTAACCAGTACCCGTAGCTACAACATCCCCCATAGACACCCACTTGACGCATAGTGGGCCAACGCTAACGCGTGGCAGGACTCGTGCCCTTTTCAGTGACTGGAACAAATTACCTTGCGGATCCAGGATCATTGATCATCAATGTAATGAAAACTAACTAAAATTGTGTAAATTGCGAAAATTAGATCAATTCAAAATTGCCTGCCTTGGATCAGGCACAGAATCGTCAGAGCAGAAACTCAGCATTCCATTCCATTCCATGCACTCGTAAACGAAGGAAAACACCCACTGAGCGAACGGAGCACAACTATTGTTGCGGCTCCCCGCTCCTTAGTACTTAGACTTACTTATCTGCGGCAATGAAGAGTTTAAATAAATAAAAAAAGGTAGGAAGAGCTACAAACGACCATTTAATCGTGAAATTGCGACGCGTATGAGTAGATAAGCGCCAACCCATGGGGTCTTGCCGCCGTCTTGCTGACTGCCTGCAGGATGGATTCTGTAGGCATGGTCGCCGGGATATTCAAACATTGGCTGTTCAATGTTCACCGTTCTACCGTTCATCAACCTCAATGTTCATCTTTTCAGGGGCAGTCAAAGATGTTAGCAGCTGAGGTACGAATGCCCTTCGCAATGGTCCCTTTTTTGTTGCTCGCGTGGGAAACAGGTTTATGATCTTCTGGAGCCGCGAAACCAGCGACATCATACCGCGGATGGTGGGCATTTACACAAAAAACGGTTTCTTCTGTCTAATCCGGTTATCCTGTTACTTCGTAGATCTACTGGCAACGCCCACAACATTGCTGCCGATGACTCCTGCATTCTGAACTTCGGGACGCAGTTAAAATTGAGCTTGCCTGACCTGACAAGAATCTGATTCACTTCCTGCCATACTTGAAGAACTGCAGGGGTTTTCGAGTAACCTTCCCCTCGTTTCTGGTATGCAGCTACAGCTGATTTTTGTAAGTTGTTCATTTTTGTTTCAGTATTATGAGCTGATTGTGGTGAATTGCACAGCTCATGCAGCTATGTATGTAAATTTTAGTTCGACAATCAGAGTAAATGAGGAACGAGGATTAGGACTGGCAACTGCTTCTTTCCAGTGGCGTCAGGTGAGAGCTCGACTCTGGCCGCTTCCGGCATCATGGGCGGTCATTGAGGTGCTACTGCTGTTGTAGACATTTCAACTGAGATATTTGGCTTGCATCTGAAATTGATTTCCCAATTCAGACAAAGATAAGGAACGAGAGTATGTTGAGAAGCGGTAACTGAGGGTAAGCACCCGCCAATTCAATATCTTGTCCTTTGTTTTCACTCATGTTCTGTTGCTTAATCAAATGATGGGTCATCAATGTTACAATGTCCTTATTCCAGATTTCTAGGATGAGTCACAACAAATGTCCCATCTCAGTTAAAACGTGAGTCTCAATGATGATTACACTCATTTTTGCCTATAAGTAATCTATTCTGTGGATCATGGTCCTGATTGCCCTGATTTGAATGTCACTGTCTCTATTTCTCCTGGTTACCTACTTTGGTTTTGAGTTCCATGGATGCTTTCTTACATTACTATATATGCTACCCCCCTTGTTTTAACTAAGCCAAGTGCAAATCAAATCTACTTCTCATCTTGATCTCATCCTGATCCATTAACTTAGTTAATCTCAGTAAGTACAGGTTATCGAGATGTTAAGTGATTGCCGCACTGTTGTCCTTGAAATGTTCTGCAATTCAATGTTTACTCTGTGCTTTTAGAGATGAACTTGCACTTAGTTCAGGATTTGAACATTCATTTATAGCACATCATGTGATTTATTTTAAAAGCTCAATCCTGTATGAATCTGCAGCCAAATAAATGTTTTTATTGTAGATTTATACAATACTATTACATAGCTATATATTTGAAATACAATTTTGTGTTATATGTATTATTTAAAATACCTGTGTCCCAGAGATCCCCAGAGATCCCCAGGGTGCCCTCAGGAAGCCCTCAGGGACTCCTAGGGATATCTCAGATATCTCTCAGAGAGCCTAGGATTTGGCCCCAAACCTAGGAAGCCTAGGTAGCCCAAGCTACCTAAAGTACCTGAAGGTGCCTAGGATTTGGCCTATTTCCTGGGAGTCCTCAAGCTCCCTCAGGCTTCCAATATTTGCCTGGGCTTCAGGTCATTTTCTTGATGCAATACATCACCTTTGATACAGCCATGGCCATCTTGCCATTGGATCTTTGTAAGAAATCTAAGAAACAGTTGTATCAATAACCAGGACCATCTGTGCAGAAATGCTATGCCTCATGCCCAAGGTATCAGCTCTTGTGACATGAGGTGCAGTGGTGGTGATCACATCTAAAAGCAACTGCCGCGGCATGATGCTTGATGCGACTTTGGAATTTGTGGTATAAATGAACTGCCAGGAGTGACCATAAAAAGTGTGCTTTCTCTGGCCATGACTCCAGGAGAGCAACAGATCCTTACCTTTTATGCCACTGTCATCTATAACAACATTGTATCTGCCATACTAGTGGGGGTAACTGGCTTTGGTATGTATTGTACAGAATCCTCTATTCCACAGCAGCCTAGTTGATGGTACACTGCTTCTTGTAGGTCTATCTGCTTTAGGACTGCTCATAGCTGGTCACATCCTAGTGTATGAAAGGTTGCTGATTATTACTAAGATTTTCAACTCATATTCTGTTTGATTGTGGCACATTGATAGAACTAAATCTTTGACCCATTCAAGAATTGTTCTCCTTGTCTGCTTGATCATCACATTTATTTCCTTAACCTGGACTACCTTCTGTGATGTGGCATTCCCACTCATACAAGACCAGGTTACTTTTGTACAAGTAAAACCCAATGTACAGGGAGCACTTGAAGCTGCAGCCCAACGATCAAATCAAAAAGCCTTACCCATTGACTATATGGAAAATTGGCCCATGTCAATTTCTGTGAGTTTTTTCTCTTTGTCTCTTGTACAATGACTTGATCAGTTAACTAGGTACTTTTGAGTGATTTCATTGTGGTTTGGAGAGCCTGGGTTTTGTTCCAGCAAGAAAGGCTTTGCAAGGTTGCACTTGCAATTCTCATGATTGTAAATATTGGTGTGTAGCTAACCATTTTTAAAGATGATAAATTCACTGACTCTTTGCATCATACCACACAGGAGCTCAAATCGCTGATGACATCTTGGATGACATTGACATGAAGGTGATAGAAGCCAACTCTACTTTGATATTGGACTGGTTATGTTTTGTGATTTCCCTGGTGGTTAACATGTTTGCAACTGGTCTGATTGCATGGAAGGCTTGGCAAGTGGCTTCAAACTGTATCAAACGGATGCCAATTTCTTAAAATTTATATTGCCCTGCAGGCATCATCATTGTATGATGAAAGAGGGTACTTTCTACAGAAGAACCAGGGTCCAAAATATCCTACTTCTATTGATTGAATCTGGGGCTCTATATTGCACAATACAAGCCCTTTTTACTGTCTTTACTCTGTTGAACATGTATGGATATACAGATGGAATGTACTCTCCAGCCCTTGAAGTTTTTACTGCCATATATATTTTTGCTTCTGTGAGTTCTGACTCTTTTTCCACCCTCCTGTTAGGACCTTTACTACCTTTGTTGTTAGAAGCTTGTAGCAGGTTCAGTGAGTAGAAAGTAATTTATTATACCACAGCCGAGACAGAGTACACGATGGGGAGTTGCTACGTACGACAAGTGATCGAGTCCTGTACGGTTTGAGTATTTGATATAGAGGAATGATCCTCGAGTGTCGAATAACAATTCTAGTAGCTCGGTGCGACTAGAGATTGTATATCGAAAGGACTCGTTAAGACGGTATTAATGAGGGTTGACTCAGAAGGTTCGTGACTTGGTGTCCGTTTACCCTACGAGACAGAATATTCGAGAGGCTACGGCAGTCGAATAGTCTTGTCGATCAGTTCGACAAGTGAGAAGTGGATATGCCAGTGACTCGGTGTCAATGGGGTTTGCTCGACTCGGTGTTAAGCAGAATAATATTATAGACTAGTGAACAAGAGAACAGAAACAACACAGATCAAGATAGTTCAGGTAATAACAGCATTATCATGGGAGATGTAGGTACAAGGCTTTTATACTCTGCGGGGAGACATGTGGTCTTGTGAATAGAAGTTTGGAATGAGCAACTGGTTAGTTCGCCTCGCGAAATGCGTGTCAGCTTTGGAGAGCCGAATTGATTGGTAAGACTATTATCGAGTCGTGTGGTGAGTGTACTGGTTGGAAAGAGCAGAAAAAATAGCGTAGGGCATAACATTACCCCCCCCAAGGGCCTTAAGCCCTCAAAAGGACATGTAGCTTTTGATGCGACACGGTGTTGTGACTGCCATGCCGTCAGATTAAGTTTTTGATGTGCCAGCTGCCGAATTTCGATCGAAAACTCTAAGTCCGAAGCCCTTATAAAGCTGGCACTCTGGGTTTTTGAGTCAATTTCTTCTTTCCCCCCGACCACTATGTCTTCGTCTCAATCGTCTACCGACCAGCCCATCGCATCGTCTAGTAAATCAGAAGGGTCAAAGCCCTGACTCATCATCAAGATTCCGCAGACTCTCCAGTCGGTGTCGCTGGTTCCCCTTTCCAACGCTCTTCCCTCTGCTCCCCCAGTGGCCAAGAAGATGCAACGTGTGGCCTTTGAGTGCAGCACATGTCTCAGCTATCCCTCGATTTCAATTACAGACCGCGTTCCCCCTTCCCTTCCTACCGGCCTCCAGCCTATTTACGAGGACGCTTATCTCACCAATTTGAGTCCCGAGGTTTTGGATAGGGTAGATGTCGAAGAGTGGAGGAATATTTTTGAGAACTACCCATCTTGCGAATATTGCGAGTCGCATAATCTTCGCTCCTCCTGCTCCCTTCGCCCCGACTCTTTATCGTGTAGTACTTGCGAAGCGAACTACCCTTCTAGCAAGAAGTTTTGTTCCTTCAAGAGTATCTTTTGTCTCCTCCAATTCCACATCCTCGCTAAGCTCCCCCTCATTGTCGCCTATCGTATCGTGTCAAGTTGAGGGCTGTTTGCTATTTGGGGCGAGGAATGGAATGCCTTAACGACGGGGTTGCGAAAAATCCCTTACTACTGTAATCATCCCGAGGAGTTAGGTTTATCGTCGGACAGGCCGAGGGTTTTGGAAGGCAAAAGGAAAGCTGGTGAGTTCAATGAATCTAGGGTTGTTATAGTACTCATTATCTTCCTAGTTGTCTCTTCGAATGCCTTTCGAAAGAGTCAGCTCCTTTGACAGGAGGGGATACATTTAGGGGAGTCGAGTCGCGAACAGGTTGTTCCGAATTTGAATCGTAAGGGGAAGGAGGTCGTTCGCGACACCGCAGATGTCGACATGGAGATGGGCGCTCCAGAAGAGCTGGACGCCATGACTTTGGATTATCCCGAAGATGTTCCACCTCCCCCTGTCCCTGTTCCGACACCTTCCACCCCCGTCTGGAAGGCTAGTGATAACCGGTCCTATCGCGAGGTTTCTGGCTTGAAAACGTGGTTTTTTGAACCTCTCGTCAAGCAAGTCCCTTCCGATGGGTCTTCTCTGACTCGGGACGCAAGTAAGTCTCGGTTTAAACTCTTTTTCTTTTTGCACATCCATACTAATTAACCTCTTCAGTGATACAGACCGCCGTAGAATGTGTGGTTACGAGGATGGCATCGTTGTTTGCTGGTCCCAGGAAGAAGATGCTTGAGCAGGACTTATGGGCTCTGGTGGATGGAATCATTCAAGGAGCGTTCGCAGATCTCGAAGAACAATTGGTGCGTAATCCCACACTTCTGCAGATTTATCTAGTCGTTTACCATTTTTCATGTTCCTTTAGCAGCACTCCCCTTCCGAGCCACCTGCGCCCTTCTTGAGCAAATCCCTGCTTCAATTTGTTGAGTCACTAACGGTTGTGAATATGACTTCTGCAAACATCATTGATTCTCAACAGGACGAACTCCTCTGACCGTATCGGGAGTATCAAGCTTTATTGCAGAAGTTGGATCATCTGGAGACCGAGAATCTCCATTTGAAGGAGCAAGTGTCCTTGTGGGAAAGTCAGTTGGAGGAGAAGGACAAGGAATTAGCTCGTCTGAAATCCTTTGTAAGGCATTTCAAAGGTGACGTTCAGTCGTCGGTAAGTTCCTTTCTTCTCTTTTGACGGGTTTAGTTTTTTGATAGGATATCTTACAGGAGGTTCAGCAATTAAGGGGAGCATTGGAAGCTCAGGATGGCGAGATAGAGGAGCTAAAGAAGAAGTTGGCTGCAAGTGAGGAGGCCTGTTGAGTCGCAGCGGAAGAGTTGAAGTTGCGAGATGATGAGCTCGGCCAACTTCAACAGCTTTTTGAGTTGGTCCGAGGGCAGTTTGCTGCTGCCTCACCCACAAAGCCTTCTTCCAGTAGTTCCTAGGACTTTCGGCTCATAGATTTTTTGTATATCGATAGATCTCTATTCCGAAATTTTTGTATTTCCCTTCCTAAATTAAGTCTTTTTCTTTTTTGGGCCCCTCCTTTGTGTGAAATAAGAAATTGCCCTGGGTTCAAAATGAGAGATCTCCTGAGAATCAAAGTATTCAAAATTTTTCCATGAGGCGTATGCATGTGGCTGCACGTTTCATTCCTTATTAGGTTCATATTGGGCATCCTTGTCTCAATAAAAGGACACTTTTGAGACTGTTTCTCTATCCTCATTTCAAGATCCTCCCTTGTCATGGCTTCCCCTTCTCCTTTTGACTCTGCTTCATTCCTAGATCATCTCGCTGATGCTGCTGAGAGTATTTCTCAAGTCATGTCTGATCAGGATGTCCTTGTGAACCAAGCTTGTTGTGAGTTTGGGCAACTGCAGAGGGTTGTTGAGGGTCAATCCGATGAGATCCATGAGTTGCGAGAACTCTTGAGTCGAACCGCGCAGGAATTTGAAGATAAGATGCTCGAGTTGTCTGTATGTCTTTTTCGACTTGTCGTAGGGTTTCCATGGCTCACTGATCTTTCCTAGCGAGATGCCCAGGAAGCCAGATATCTTCACAAAACTGCTGAAGTGACCATTAAGGAGCAAGATTGGGTTATTAAGGAGTTGCGAGACTCTCTCGTCAAGTCCCACAACCTCCAACTTGCTGCTGAAGCTTTGGCCCAGGGGCGTGGAGTTGAATTATCTCAATTTCACAGCGTTTATGAGGAGCTTCATTGTATCTTGAATATTGGAGATCTGCCCTTGGAACCAGTAACTACTAGCACCATTGCCCCTATGGACATATGGGGTGGTCCTTCATCTGAATCCTTTCCTTTCAAGATGAAGAGTGACTCCACTCCCGATTCCCTATCCAACTTTGTTCCTTCTCTCGATACCACTTCTCTTCCCAGTACTCTCGTCGAGACTCGCAATATGTCTCCTGTAGTGATCTTTTTGTCTGGTCACCCTAATGCCTACTTTGTTCGCACCGGGGAGGATCCTTTGACCTATTCGTTGGTCGAAAAGAATGAAGATGAATTGGCAGATCCCAGCCTCCATATGGCTCTGACCCTGCAGGATATACGGGAACAGATGGAGATCAAGCGTGTTGAGGATTTATATGCCTGGGAACTGGAGGAAGTATTTGGAATCCCTTTCGATGTTCGAGCCGAACATGATGAATTAATTGAGTCGTCCTTTGATTAGTCCTTCCGTTCCAGCCTTCTGTACCTGTATATCCCAATTTATGCCCACTGTATGCTTTATTTCTCTGAAGTGGAATTATGAATTTGTTATGATTTTTGATAATAATAGAGAGAAACGTGTCGAGAATTTGGAAACAAAAACTTGAAGTATTGCTTTTACCCCCCCTTTAAGGTTGAGGTTTCGATTTTGAGAGTCATTTCTCCCAATTAAATGACAGCTTCAGCTGCTTGTCTCAACTCCCTTTCCTCCTCGTCTCACAGGGCTAGGCTTTCGAGTTCTTTGAGGAGCTCAAGAGGTAACTTTCATTTCCTTGGATGTGCTTTCTCCCACTTGCGAATCAAATCAATACTTCCTACCATACCTTTCCAGGGAATCCAGGACTCCTTGTCATACCCTTTCCATTTGATCAAGTACTGGATTCCTCTGATGACTGTCTTTTATCAACTCGACTTCATATTCCGGTTCTCCTTTAATGAAGATTGGTGGAGGTGGCGATACGACTCACTGGAAAGGATCTGGATGATGGGGTTTTAGTCTATCGACATGGAATACATTATGGATTCGTTGTAGGTCCCCCGGTAACTCGAGTCGATAGGCATGAGATCCTATTTTATCGAGTATCGTATAGGGTCCTGCCCACTTGTGATCCAATTTTTTGGTAGGCCTTCTTGTTCGGATGTTACCCATGTCCAACCAGACTTGGTCGCCCTTTTTCCAATCAGGATTTCCGGCACGGTGGCAATTGAACTGATTCGCTGCTGCCTCATTTGCTTCGTATATGTGTTGTTTTAAATATTTGTGTATTTCTTTTAACTCGGTAGCATACTGGTTTGCTTCTGAGTCGTTCACCTTTGAAAGGTTGATTGAAAGTTTCGGATGGTATCCTTTATTCGCAAAGAAGGGTGTTAATCCTGTAGTTGAATGGGGAGTGTTGTTGTATATGAATTCTGCGATAGGTAATAAGGCATCCCAGTCATCTTGGTCGTAAGACGTATAGATTCTTAGGTATCCTTCGAGGCTTTGATTAGTTCTCTCTGTCTGCCCATCCGTTTGAGGGTGATATGCCATCGAGAGACGAGACTCAATACCAAGTATCTTACACAATTCCTTCCAAAACTGGGAGATGAACAAACTTCCCCGATCCGAGACAATATCCACTGGTAGCCCATGTTTCGAGAATACGTTTTCGAGGAATAGTCTTGCAAAATTCATTGCAGTGTCTGTCATGTGACAGGGAATATAGATGGCTTGTTTCGTGAGCCGATCTACTACTACTAGGATTGCATCAAATTGTTCCTTTCCTGCTTTCGGGAGTTGAACTATATGGTCCATCGAAATTGAGCTCCAGGGTCTTTGCCCAATGGGTAGAGGTTTCAGATTCCCATATCGGAGAGTTCTTCTAGTCTTGGATCTTATACAAGTATGGCAGCTTTGTATGTAGTGATGTACGTCCTTGCTGCTTCCTTTCCAAAAGAACAACTGATTGAGTATCTTTTTTGTTTTCTTCTCGCCCGGATGTCCTCTGAGTGCGTGATCATGATAGGCAGATAGTACGTCTCGTCGAAGGTTTGTGTCGTTAGGGACATATATATGACCTTGTCATTTAAGTAACCCATTTTTGAATACCACATTTTTAATCTTCCCTTCTTGAATCTGCTTTATGGTGTCTCGCATGAATTCGTCTTGTTCCGCCTTTCGAATCTGTTCTAATAACAAATCCTCATTCAAAAGCAATGCTGCATTGAGTCATTCCGGAGGAATCAATATTTGCTCTCTTCCTGCTCTAGCAGAGTCCCTATCAATTCCTTTCTTTGGGTATACATCTGCTCGTCTTGTCAAAGCATCTGGTTTTGCTCCCAAAGTTCTGGGTCTATAGTTGATTCGGAAGTCGAATCCTGATAAGGCTTCTGACCACCTCGCTTGTCTCGCCGACAGCTGTTTGGTAGTCGTAAACCACTGCAGGTTATTGTGATTGGAATAAACTTGGATTTGGAATCTCGAACCGTCACAATAGGCTCTCCAAACTTTAAAACATTCCACGATAGCCAGTAATTCCTTGTCGTAGATATTGTAATTTATTTCAGCTGGTATCATGGACTGAGTATGAAAAGCAATCGGATGTATTTCTCCAGTTTTCGGATCCAGCTGAGACAATATTCCTGCTATTGCCAAATCCGACGTGTCACATTCCAGAATAATCGGAAGTTCTGGGTCAAAATGTCGTAGCACTGGGGCATGTGTAAAGGCATTTTTTAATAAATCGAAACACCTTTGACACGACTTGTCCCAATGCCAAATGGCATCCTTTCGCAGTAGTGATGTTAGGGCTTTCGTTATGCCGCTATAATTGTCAATAAATCTGCAATAGAAATTTGCAAAACCCAAGAATGACTGCAGTTCTTTTGTATTCTGTGGAACCGGCCAAGATGTTATGGCTTTGACTTTGGACTGATCCATTGACACCCCATTGGGATTTATTATTACCCCCAAATATTCAACTGTGTCAGTATCGAAACTGCATTTTTCCGGTTTTGCGTGTAGGTGGTTGTCTCATAGCCTTTGTAGTACCTTTCAGACTTGTTCCTCATGGGTTTTTTTGTCATCCGAATAAATGAGAATGTCGTCCAAGTAAATAACCACGCATACATCCAGTAAATCATGGAAAATGTCATTCATAAAAAATTGGAAAGCCGAAGGGGCATTTGTTAACCCGAAAGGCATGACCAACATTTCGTAGGATCCGTATCGCGTACGAAATGCTGTTTTCCACTTGTGGCCTTCCGCTATTCGGACATTGTTATATCCGGCTCTCAAATCGAGTTTCGTAAAATATTTTGCCTTTCGTAGTTGGTCGACAAGTGGGCCTATAAGGGGTAAGGGATACCTATTCTTCCTTGTGATTCAATTTAAGGCCCGATAGTCAACACAAAGCCTTAGGCTTCTGTCCTTCTTTTTTACGAATAGAACTGGAGCCCCAGCAGGCGAGTTGGAGGCTCTAATAAACCCTTTCCCTAGCATATCATCAATATAGTCTTTTAGGGCTTTTAGCTCTGTTTCCAACATGTTATAGAGTTTCCCAAAGGGAGGGGCTGAGTCTCCTTCCATCTTAATTTTTAAATCGTACAGACAGTGTGGAGGTAAGACCTTCGCTTCTCCTGGGGAGAACATGTCCAAGAAGTCTTGATACTTCTCGGGAACATGTTTGAGTATCTCTTCTTCATCTTTTCAAGATTCTCCAGTCTCTGCTTCTGTCAGAAGTTTTTCTGTAGCTTCCCTATTTCCTCGAATTGACTCATGAATTGCAGATTTTTCTGTATTAGTGGTATCATCATTATTCACTTGATTCGAGACTGTGGTGATATGCAGGAAATAGGCAGGCATCCTGTCTCGTATTATAGTGTCCATTGCAGCTGCACTGATGAGACTTACTGCCTTGCCTGGGAGGTTTGGACCCATTCTCCTTTTGACCTTTTCGGGTTTTCCTATCTTCATCCCTCGTTTTGTATGTTTTCTCCATTGTTGGAGTGCAGAGGTTTTTGAGATATTTAATACCCTTGTCAACAGGCCTTGTGGAATAGAATCCTGATGCAATTTTCTGACTCGTTTATATATCCACCTCCGTTTCTGCTTGTATGCTGGCAGTTTCGAACTTCTTTCATCAATCCTTTCTGCCCAAGCTTTCAATGCTTTCTTGGAGTATCCACTTCCATTGTCCCCTATATTGTATTTATTTTTCCATTTCTCGAGATCCTTGTCATAATCATGAGCCCAATTTGTATAAAGCAACCATTCATTGAATTCCAAAACCGACAAGTCTACATCCACATTTTCTTGTTCTTTATAAGCTGATTCATGTTTTGAGTGAGGGACTGAGGTATCCTGCGTCTTGCTAGTATTCAAGTTCCATGTACCAGTGAATGAATCAACTAGTGAAGCTGAAATTCATTCTCTTCCTTGGAATGTCAAAGTCAAATCCTTCCAATTTATTTCAGGATTGAATTCTTTGAGCCATGGTAAACCTAACATGATAGGAGCCGTTGGGTGTAGTTGGGTTATTAGGAATTTGACTGTTTGAATTGAACCGTCGGCGAAGCTGATAGTATCTTTAAAGATTTTTGTTATATCCCCTGCCGAAGTTGGTTGACCATTGAATAATTCAAGTGGAATTGGAGTATCTAAATCGGAGATATTCTTTGGGAATTTTTCTGCAAGGTTTTTATCAATAAAAGAACGAGTCGCACCCGAATCAATAAGAGTATTATAGCTTAGATTTTCAGAATCAGAGAAAGGGAAATGTGTCAAGACAAGAAATGAGTTGTTAGAGCGAGACGAGAGACAAGCTGGGGATGTTTTTTCTATTACTGCCCCACGACAGACCACTTGAGCAGGGTTTTTTGGATTCCAGGCTGCTCTCAGTGTGTCTCTGGAATCCCCTCCACTTTTCCCGAGTCGTTTTCTATCTCGACATTCCAAATCTTGTTGTTAGGCGGGTCCCCTTCTAGAGTAAAGGTTGCAGCCCTCAACTGGTCACTTCGTTGATTGTTTATACTCGAAGTTCCATTTTTTGGAGGGTCCCAATTCTCCCTATTCTTGCAATCTTTACCAATATGATCTGATCCACCACAATTATAGCAGAGTCCCAGTTTATGATGTCGACAGAACTCTTCGACTTGCTCAGGGGTCCTGGCAGCTCGAATCGCCCGTAGGAATTCTTCGTCTCCTGGGTTTTTTGAGACTCCATCGTTTCCTCCCTGATTTTCTAAGCTTTCTCCACTATTTCCATTCTGACTCGAGGCGCTCGCAAAGTCTTCAGATTGTCCATATACTGTACCACTAATATTGTCCGAATTTACATTACTGTCCCAAGCTGCAGCTCCTCTTTGTCGAGTGGTCCAATTACCTTGATTCCTACCTTGTTGACCCCCTGCCTGTTGGGGGTTATTACTATTGGATCCTTGTCGCGGGTTAGAGTTTTGAGGATTCGATGGGGCCATAGGATTATATGTCCCGAAACCAGAATTTCCTCCACGAGAATGAGCTGCATTGGTTGCACAAATTGAATTGTCCAACTCCTGGAATCGCTGTACCCATTGTGGATAATTCTGAGGGGGATGAGTTTGAGCCGCTACTGTCACGTCGAGACTCCTTGTTACTGCCCCTCGGAGCATTGCTACTAATGCCATGTCATTGTATCCCGTCTTGAATGCATATTCCTGGAATCGAATAATAAATGTCGCAAACGATTCATTGTCCATCTGTTTAATCCAGGCCAGTTTCACCTGTGCGTCTTGTGCAGGATCAAATAATCCAAAATACAACATGAATTCCGTGACAAAATCAATCCAAGTATGGAGAGCAGGGACGGGGATCCCAGCCTCTTCCTGTTTCAGCAAATTATCGTAGTGAGTAGCTGCTGCCCCTGTCAGATATGAGACAGTGAAACCAATTTTATCTGAGTCGTTCTCGTAGATAGTAGGTTTGGCCATGAAAGTGCGACGGACTTGCAAGAGGAAAGGTTCCCATTTCCACCTATCAGAACCGTCAAAAGGGTCAGGTTTTTTGACATCGAGTTTCGCTTCCTTATTTAATCGATCTTTTTGCTGATCGAATTCCGGAATCTGACTCGCGTCTTGTCCTGCAGGACCCAGTTCTCCTCTCTCGCCTCTGGGGCCTCGTACAGCTACCCATCCATTTGCCGGGTGCCAATATGCGTCGTGATTCGAACCCCAATTGTCAGGATCGTTGGGTGGTCCTCCTGGGCTACCTGGTCCTCCTGGTCCCCCCGGTCCCCCTGGTCCACCACCTCCAGATCCCCCTCTAAAACTGCCATTTCTACTACCTCTTTCTCTTTCCGAATTTCCGTCACTAATTCCTCCCGTCTGCATGACTCCTCCATACGGGGGTCCTCCTGGAGTTCCTGCTACCCCATACCCTCTGTAGGTACTGGCACAATTCGAGTAGTCATACGTCGGCTCCGCTATGTAGGGTCTATATTCTCGAGTCCCTGATCTCCAATATTGTTCAGCTGGAACTCTCGCAGATTCCTGATGCATCGAGACAATAGGGTGATAATCATTCATTACTTGTCCAGGTGTTCTATGTGGAATTGCAGGTATCGAGTTGAAATTTTTGCCAGTTGGATGGACATATTGCCTAGGAGCAGCTGTAAATACAGGTGGAGTGAATCCTGCGGCCTGCGGAACAGTTTCCACAACTACTGGTGGTGGGACATGCACTGTTTGTTGAACTGCAGGCTGTTGAGGGGGGACTTCTGTGATTCTCGGTGGTTCGGAAGTCTGGCAACTCGATTCCCTAGCGAAAGGATTAACCACTTTCCCTCTACCCTTTACGTTTTGTAGGGGGGTGAATTCCTTTTTCTCTAGTGGGGGCATTGGGTGATGAGTCTCGAGAGCTGAAGGGCGAAGCTGGTCTTCGGAAAATGAGAGATCCCAGTCATCTCAACTTCTCATGAAATTAAATCCTTCATTCTCGAATTCGTTCCTTTCCCCTGAGGGTGGGGCATATGCCATATTCCACCATTTTACCTGACCTGGTCCCGACGTCTCCCATTGGTTTTGCTGTTCACCAACTCGGGCCATGTTTCCAGGATCTGAATATCGAGACGAGAAAGGAATTCCAGGTCCAGTGGTATTTGGGGAATTCACCAAACCCCTTGCATTCCAACCCGGTCCTTCCAACCGATTATTCTCATGGAAAGTTTTGGGTGTTTCTCTTCTATGATATGTTGGACCGTCAGTCCTGAATCCCAAGTGATTCGGCCATAATGAGCATCCCAAATTGGGCTCTGTCACCGTTTGTTCAGGATATTGACCCACAGGGTGAGATTCATTAGCAAAACGAGTCATTGATACAGCATACTTGTCTCAGGCAGCCCATCTTTCCAATTGTAGAGCTGCATCAAGAGGAATTTCACCTCCAATATGTACTTTTGAGCTTCCAGCTTGCAAATGTTCTGTTCTGGGAGAGAAAATCTCCTGCTTGGTTTGGGTTTCGAGACTCATATGGGGATCCCCTGTGGTCATAGCAACTTCCGGCTCATCTGTTGCTGATTCCATCTGGGCTCTTAGTACCCATGAGCCTCCCACATCTCCATGGATTCTCTCCTTGTACTGCTTCACTAGGTGAATATCCTCGTCTCGAGGATTTATTGCACTCATCAGTGTGTCGCTGGTGTTTTGCAATGCCAAACGTCTCGCAGTTCTTTCTGAAAAGAATTCATTCTCCTCCTTTCGAGACTTTCCTGAGGAGGGTTTGAGTTCCCAAACCCCGTCGGCTGTTCTCACCTGGTGTTCACCCCTTTCTTCGGGTACTATTAGCAGCCTGTGGTCTAGTTCAGTGGGTGGAAGTCACCTTGACTCTTCCAAATCCTCATAACTTGGAGTAGTAGTATTTCCCATAGATCTATGATACTCCTTTGCCACCTGAGCTATTTTCTGCTGGTCCCGAAATTGACTGGTATAACTGTAACCCCCAATAAGGTCGTCTGCTCTTGCGGACCGTCCTTGTTCCACTTTATCTAATAGTGATAACGTAGGAGAGTTCAGCGTTTTCCTCTCTTCATTATCCACTATTGTATTGAGTGGAAAATTGATTCAAGATTTTTGTATTGACTCGAGACGCCTCATGGTGGCCTTGTTCACCATTTCCATTTGTTCAGGATCCATAATCAGCTGTGATAGCCATAGGGCTCCCTCGTATACTTCTTTCGACTGGAATATTTCATTATTTATTCCATTAGGTAGCTGGGAAGGTCATTGCATTAGACGTTTCCGAAAATAGGCAGCTAGTACCCAGAAATTGTCCTTCGTTTCTGGGTCTCGACCATTAATAATTTGAATATAATATCGCATTGCCTTTATTAATTCAAAACGTGTGCATTGATTGATTTGAAGTAAATCAACCAATTGATGTGTTAATTCTGTCGACGGTACAACATGAACATTCTGATAAGGAGGGGACATTAAGGAACTCTCGCAGTTCCAATTCTGTGTCTCCTTCATGAATTCTTCTGTCGTTGGAGGAGCAGGTAATGGACTGCTTTGCTCCAGCGACGAGACGGTTCTTCTACCTATATCGGGGATTGGGCTCAACAATCCCTGAGCCTGTATTGCGTCACTTTCTACTATTGGAATAGACCATTTTAAATTGAACGGAGACCGTGGGCCCCTTAATGAGAGTGGCCCCGACGAGTATAACCCCCAACTCATCTCTCGTTCTGATTGTTGCAATGCAAATTTAGATTCTTCTTCTCTTGGTGTGAGAGGAAGTGGACGTCTGATATGTTCTAATGGGGAGATGACCTCGTGTCTCGCTCCTATAGATGTATATCGTGTCATTGGGGATATGCCAATATCTTCATAATAATCCTCATTCTCAGGATGAGTTGGTGTGTGGAAGGGGCGTGTTGAGCTGACTCCCACACTAAAGCCTCGAGGATCTTCCAGGGAATGAGTTAATTCCGATAAATGAATTGTTTCTTGTTCCCTTCCTTTCTTGGGTGTTATTGGGGCACTTTGTGTTGGCCTCATGGCTAGCCTCGAGTCAGCTCTCGCTGCCATATGATATGGCTGACCTCGCTGGGAGCGACTCAAAACATATGGTGTCAAGACCAGGTGTCCCGGAACATGAGGAGACCCATGTTCGACAGGATTTTCCAGGTCAAACGGGTTTCTATCATTATGTTCCAAAATTTCCCCCGTTCTTGAGGGTATGGCACCTCTCGCAGGTGCTGATGAAACTGAGCGGTCGTCCAGTGTAGAAGCTCCACGTCACTCCTCTCTTCTCTGGAACCTTGTAGCTCTCGCTGCTCTTTGGCATTCTTGTTCTTGACACCGTCTTTCTTGTTCACTTACAAAACGTTTCACAGATTCCCCAGACATCTCGGTGATGGAGAGAATGCTGTTATTTTGTTAGGACCTTTACTACCTTTGTTGTTAGAAGCTTGTAGCAGGTTCAGTGAGTAGAAAGTAATTTATTATACCACAGCCGAGACAGAGTACGCAATGGGGAGTCGCTACGTACGACAAGTGATCGAGTCCTGTACGGTTTGAGTATTTGATATAGAGGAATGATCCTCGAGTGTCGAATAACAATTCTAGTAGCTCAGTGCGACTAGAGATTGTATATCGAAAGGACTCATTAAGACAGTATTAACGAGGGTTGACTTGGAAGGTTCATGACTTGGTGTCCGTTTACCCTACGAGACAGAATATTCGAGAGGCTACGGCAGTCAAATAGTCTTGTCGATCGGTTCGACAAGTGAGAAGTGGATATGCCAGTGACTCGGTGTCAATGGGGTTTGCTCGACTCAGTGTTAAGCAGAATAATATTATAGACTAGTGAACAAGAGAACAGAAACAACACAGATCAAGATAGTTCAGGTAATAACAGCATTATCGTGGGAGATGTAGGTACAAGGCTTTTATACTCTGCGGGGAGACATGTGGTCTTGTGAATAGAAGTTTGGAATGAGCAACTGGTTAGTTCGCCTTGCAAAATGCGT